>VKHI01000212.1:0-45929 GCA_015145745.1 Poterioochromonas sp. DS
GTGGTGCAGCAGAAGGATGGTACAGTGCGTATCTTCTGTAAGGGAGCATCGGAATGGATCTTGAAGGATTGCACACACTTCACAGACAAGAATGGATCGGTGGCGCCTCTGACAGCGGATAAGAGAGAGGCGTTGGAGAGACATATCTTATCGATGGCGGAGAATGCCTTGCGTACATTGTGTTTAGCTCACAAAGACTACAAAAGCGCGGCAGCTTTACCACAAGGGTGGGACGAGAACCCTCCAGACAATACAGAGTTGATTCTAGACTGCATAGTTGGCATCATCGATCCTCTTCGTGAAGATGTGAAGGAAGCGGTGAGAATCGCACAGCAAGCTGGAGTGACAGTGCGCATGGTGACAGGAGACAACATCGCGACGGCTTGTGCGATTGCGAGACAATGCGGCATCTTGACTCCAACAGGTCTCGCAGCAGAGGGTCCTACATTTAGAAAGATGAAGCCGAAGGAAGTAGATGCCATTTTACCAAGACTGCAAGTGTTGGCTCGATCGTCTCCAGATGACAAGTTCTTGTTGGTGACTCGATTGAATGGGTATGGCATTCCAGAGACGAAGGCGGATTGGGAGAAGAAGTTCAAGGATCGCGAAGGAGTGACATGGGAGAAGGATCGAGACAACTTGTTACCGGGATATAGGGAGGAGTGGGAGGAGTCTCGACCAGAAGGAGGTCAAGTGGTGGGAGTGACAGGTGACGGTACGAACGATGCTCCAGCGTTGAAAGCGGCAGATGTGGGTCTAGCGATGGGAATAACAGGAACGAAGGTCGCTCAGAGTGCAGCAGATATCGTGATTTTAGACGACAAATTCAGTTCAATCGTGAAGGCGATATCATGGGGTCGTTCAGTGTATGACAACATTCGCAAGTTCTTACAATTTCAGCTTACCGTTAATATTGTTGCTTTGAGTTTGGTTTTTATTGCTGCAGTGGCTGGTGTTGTTGTTCCTTTGAACGCAGTGCAGTTATTATGGATTAACCTTGTCATGGATACCATGGGTGCTTTAGCTCTCGGAACAGAAATGCCAACACCTGCATTACTTGAGCGCAAACCATACAAGCGTCAAGCAAGTTTGCTCTCTCGTCCTATGATGAGAAACATGTTTTGTCAAGCCGTTTTCCAGTTGATCCTTCTATTAATTTTATTATTTGCTGGCGAGGGTTTGTTCGGTGTTCCATCTCCTACTTATTGCGAGGAATATGATGTTAAATCATCTAAAACATTATGGGACATAAATTCCAAGTTAAAATCCGCAACAGGACAGTTTACTTGCAGTGATTTTAAAAAGTACTGCAATAACAAAGGACAAGAGTGTTTAGAAAACACACAAATCAATAATTTCTTATACAATGGAACAATTTACAATACAAACACGTACATTTCAGATTTACAAGATTATAAATCAGATTGTTTTAGTAGCTGTTTGAAAGAAAACCGCGAATTAGCATCAATTATTTTTAGTACATTCATTTTTTGTACACTTTTCAATGAGTACACGGCGAGAAATTTATTAGATGAATGGAATCCATTTAGAGGAATTCTAACTAATCGCATTTTCCTCATAGTTACAATTGTAACTGTTGGCACTCAGGTATTCTTAGTCGAAATCGGTGGGGATTTCGTGAAAACAACTCATTTAACAGCCGAGCAATGGCTTATTACAGTGGCGTTAGGAGCGATTGGTCTTCCAGTTGGCATGTTAATGCGTCTCATTCCTGTGAAAGAAGATCCAAATTCATTTTTCGATAATTCAAAGGACACGTTAGAGTTGATTCCTCCGAAGGGAGAGGGAGAATATGCCTTGTTGAAACAGGGTGATGGTGCAGTATAGTCGTAATAATCGGGATCAATGGTGGCTTCATTGCGCAATGATGATTACTGTTTTTCGTGTCCCAACTATACTGTGAGATTACAAGTAGATGCATTTGGTTTAGATGAAATAAGGGCTATTGTTAGAAATTGCTTCATGTGTTTGCTTCCTCGTGGTGTTCTTTTTTTATTTACCTGTATGTGTAGCACTTAGGCGCTGGTTTACTTAATACCTGGAGCGAGTCGTAAGTGTTCGAAGATTTTTTTTTTTCTTCTTTTTCCTCTTGTAATCACTCCGAGTTTGCAGATAGAGTGAGAGAGAAAAGGGAGAGAGAGCAAGTTCGTATTGTAACATAACAAATTCAATTAATTAATTCATGAACTGTTTATTGCCTTTTGAATCAAAAAATATCAAAAATTCATTCATCAAGGAAAATGAAATATTCTACAAATGTGAAATTACCTTAAGTTTGAAAGGAAATGTGTCCGCAAAAGCAACCAAGCAACAGGCAGTGAGACTCTTAGAATTATTCTCGTAAGTTAGAGTGAGTGTTGTCCTTCAGTTCGCACTTCAAAAATAGATTCCACAGATAAAAGGATGGTCTTAATACTCATATTCAACAATTACTACACTTAGATGACTTCGAAGTAACTTCAATTCAACATGGATGTTACGTCAGCATAAAAACAAAAAAGAGATGTGGGTTCTGAATTCGTTCCGGAATTCTGAAAGTTGTGCACTTTCTGTAACAGCCAAAATAATGAAGGAATATGATCTTGTTCCGTTGCTCGTGTCGTGACATGAGTAAGAAAATGGAATCATTGAAGAACTGGAAGAGATCGGCTGATAGTTGCATAATTTAATTCAAACGTTTCACATATACAAGTTATTGGTCTGAGAGCAAATGACAGATAGTAAGGTATGTGAGAGATAGGACAATGAGTGTGGATTGAGCTTAACTTTGTTTTTTTCGTTTACACAGCTTACTCAAAGCGTTCTTGACTCACTGAATGTGGAGCAAGCTCGAGCAGAAAATAGAAAAGCTCTTGAATCTCTGGGTGGGACGGATGCTTTAATCAAGATGATTGGGGTTAATTTAAGCACTGGACTCACTCACAAACAAGTGGAAGATCTTCGTGCCAGATTCGGCAATAACGAATACCCAGAGACTCCCTTGGATAGCTATCTCGCACTTCTCTTTGAAGCTTTGACTGATGGAACTCTGATGATCTTAATTGGAGCGGCCACCGTCTCATTAATCATTGGTGTTCTAACCCACCCTGATGATGGCTGGATCGAAGGATCAGCGATTTTCATCGCCATTTTTCTCGTATCCAACATCTCTGCTGGTAACGACTACTCCAAACAACTCCAGTTCAGAGCTTTGGAGCATTCTTCAGCGGATGACGAGAGATGCTCAGTGTTGAGAGAAGGAAACATCGAGCGCATCAATCCTCGAGACTTGGTGGTGGGAGATGTGTTAGTACTTCAGGTACGTGTTTGCGCGATAATGATTTTCCTTAGTTTACCTTCATGTAGGCTGGAGATATGATTCCTGCAGATAGCATCATGTTGGACCACTTCAATGTACTGTCGAATGAGTCTTCATTAACAGGAGAGCCCGATGATTTGAAGAAGAATGCAAACCATGATTGCTTCTTACTATCATCTTGTTTGATCACAGAGGGAGAGGATTGCAAGGGTTTGGTGATCGGAATCGGAACTCACTCTCAATGGGGAAAGATCAAGGCGAATCTAGTGACTGAATCCGTGAACACTCCACTTCAAGACAAGTTAGAAGACATGGCAACGAATGTAAGTGAATTCTGTCGTAGTTGAGGTGAAGTCCTTTCTAAACCTTGTCGAATCTGTATAGATTGGGAAAGTTGGAATGTGCTTTGCTGTAGCGACTTTTATCGCCGAGATCATTAGTATTTGGGCTAGACCTGGCTCCACAACTATAGTTGAGGGAATTATCAACGCATTCATCATCGCAGTTACGATCGTCGTCGTCGCCATTCCTGAAGGTCTTCCTCTTGCTGTCACCATCGCTCTGGCCTACTCCACGAAGAAGATGTATCAAGATCAATGTTTGATTCGTGTGTTGGCGGCATGTGAGACGATGGGCAATGCCACGAACATTTGCTCTGACAAGACGGGCACTTTGACAGAGAATCGCATGACGGTGGTGGAGGGCTGGTTCGCAAATACGATTTTCAACCAAGACGAGTTCCAGCGTGCATCGTTGATGGAGAGCGTGAAGAGAATGATCGCGGAGCATGTGTCGTGCAATCGAAGTGCTTACTTGGTCAGAGTTGATCAAGAAGGCCATAAGTTGGAGAGACCAACAATCATTGGTAACAAGACAGAAGGAGCGCTGATAATGATGATTCAAAATTGGGGATTCACTTACGAGGAAGTGCATCAAGAGACTTTCCATCCAGAGACGGATCGTGTGTTCTCGTTCAACTCAGCAAAGAAGCGATCGACGGCCGTGGTGCAGCAGAAGGATGGTACAGTGCGTATCTTCTGTAAGGGAGCATCGGAATGGATCTTGAAGGATTGCACACACTTCACAGACAAGAATGGATCGGTGGCGCCTCTGACAGCGGATAAGAGAGAGGCGTTGGAGAGACATATCTTATCGATGGCGGAGAATGCCTTGCGTACATTGTGTTTAGCTCACAAAGACTACAAAAGCGCGGCAGCTTTACCACAAGGGTGGGACGAGAACCCTCCAGACAATACAGAGTTGATTCTAGACTGCATAGTTGGCATCATCGATCCTCTTCGTGAAGATGTGAAGGAAGCGGTGAGAATCGCACAGCAAGCTGGAGTGACAGTGCGCATGGTGACAGGAGACAACATCGCGACGGCTTGTGCGATTGCGAGACAATGCGGCATCTTGACTCCAACAGGTCTCGCAGCAGAGGGTCCTACATTTAGAAAGATGAAGCCGAAGGAAGTAGATGCCATTTTACCAAGACTGCAAGTGTTGGCTCGATCGTCTCCAGATGACAAGTTCTTGTTGGTGACTCGATTGAATGGGTATGGCATTCCAGAGACGAAGGCGGATTGGGAGAAGAAGTTCAAGGATCGCGAAGGAGTGA
The DNA here is from genome assembly GCA_015145745.1 of Poterioochromonas sp. DS. Classification (NCBI taxonomy): domain Eukaryota; class Synurophyceae; order Ochromonadales; family Ochromonadaceae; genus Poterioochromonas; species Poterioochromonas sp. DS. The sequence continues at coordinate 4,938 of VKHI01000212.1, forward strand.
CATGGGAGAAGGATCGAGACAACTTGTTACCGGGATATAGGGAGGAGTGGGAGGAGTCTCGACCAGAAGGAGGTCAAGTGGTGGGAGTGACAGGTGACGGTACGAACGATGCTCCAGCGTTGAAAGCGGCAGATGTGGGTCTAGCGATGGGAATAACAGGAACGAAGGTCGCTCAGAGTGCAGCAGATATCGTGATTTTAGACGACAAATTCAGTTCAATCGTGAAGGCGATATCATGGGGTCGTTCAGTGTATGACAACATTCGCAAGTTCTTACAATTCCAGTTGTGTGTAAACATTGTAGCCCTCAGCACAGTGTTCATTGCTGCAGTAGCTGGTGTCGCAGTTCCTTTGAACGCAGTGCAGTTATTATGGATTAACCTTGTCATGGATACCATGGGTGCTTTAGCTAAAGGAAGTGAAATGCCAACACCCGCATTACTTGAGCGCAAACCTTACAAGCGTTCCGCGAGCTTAATCTCACGCCCAATGTTAAGAAATATGTTATGTGAATCAGCATTTCAATTAATCCTTATCTTAATCTTATTATTTGCTGGTCCAGGTCTCTTTGGTGTCCCACCTAGTACTTATTGTGATGAATATGATGTGAAAAGAAGTTCAACAATGTGGGATTTAACAACGAATTTAAAATCACCGACAGGCCAATTTACTTGTAGTGATTTTAATAAATATTGTAAAAATAAAGGACAACATTGTTATGAAAATACAATTATTAATAATTTTCAATATAATAACACTATTTATAATAATATCATAATGAAAGATTTAGATGATTATGATGGAACATGTTTTAGTATGTGCTTAAAAGAAAATCGTGAATTAACATCGATTATTTTTAATACATTTATTTTTTGTACTTTATTTAATGAATATACAATGAGAAATTTATTAGATGAATGGAATCCATTTGAAGGTGTGTGGTCAAATAACATTTTTTTAGGTGTGACGATTGTTACTATTGGAACACAAATCTTCTTAATTGAAGTAGGTGGAGATTTTGTGAAAACTACAAGTCTAACACCGATACAATGGCTTATTACAGTGGCGTTAGGAGCGATTGGTCTTCCAGTTGGCATGTTAATGCGTCTCATTCCTGTGAAAGAAGATCCAAATTCATTTTTCGATAATTCAAAGGACACGTTAGAGTTGATTCCTCCGAAGGGAGAGGGAGAATATGCCTTGTTGAAACAGGGTGATGGTGCAGTATAGAGCAGATAAAGAGAGAGAGAGAGCGATGACTGTCTCAGATCAATGAGATACGATGTAGTTAGATGTCTTCAGTTTTCGTACAGTCTTCATTCACTCGCTCTATCGTCACTTATCTTCAGTTTTACTTTGTATTTCGAAGTTTTTCTTTTGTTTGTTTGATTGATTGATTGTTTTTATTTTATTTTATTTGTTATATGTGTATTGACTAAAGATTCCTACTATCATATCATAGATCAGATCAAACATTCATCACGTATGGATCATCTTTTCATTGTTTGTGTTGAATCTCAATTCACTCGCACTTCACATTAATGGAAGTAATTTGATAGCATCAATTTACAAAGCAACTACCACCAGCAACTCATATATCCTTTCATATGCCATGATTGATTCATATTACTAATAATCACAATAACAATAGATCAATAACTACATTTCTTACCACAGAGTGCATTTTCTCTTTTTAGTTTCCTTTGTTTAATTCCTTTCATATGTAATTATAATAATGATTATAAAGAGTAACTCAAGCACATTGACATCATCACAGTCTTTCCTCCTTTCTTTTCATTTATTCCATTACAACACTATCAACACAAAAACAAAGAAAAAGAAAAAGAAAAGAAATAAATAAGAATCAAAGAAAGAAAAGAAGAAAATAAACAAAAGCAAGCTATAGCAAGCAATCAAAGAAGTGCGAGAGAAAGAATGAAACGAAGAAGTTACGAAAATAGTGAAGTAAGTTTAACTGGTACTATATATTATTCATTATTCTGTTGCGGTCTACGATGATAGAATGGTTCATCATTGGTTAATGAGATTCTATTCGAGTATTCTTCGCACATTTCTTCGTTAGATGTGTTAACCATGCTTGATCGCTATCTTCAACTGTTGATAGACAGAGAGGACAATACATAAAGTTCTCTGGTGCCGGAACACATAAAGGACTCTTCTTCCAACCTGCAAACTCTGTCTTTCGAATTGCTAAGCCTAAATAATCCGACAAAAATAACAAACAATAAGAGATAAAAAAAATAAAGGAGAATGGATGATATCCGACTTACCAGTGACATCACATGGAACATAATCATCTTTTGCCTCGCATTCATCTAATAAATGTTCTGGAAGACCTGCAATCTCCACAATCTGAGTACAAGAAGGACAAGAGATTAACAAAGGACAATCCTTCCAATAATGTAAATCAAGATCATTTTCATTCCATTTCTTATTACTCATTCCACAGAACATACAGGATGAATAGTCTTGTTTCTCTTCTCCATTCGCTGGCGCAGGTTCATAGCCATGACTTTGACTTTCAACCTTTGCTTGACTGGTTGGGACTTTTCCTGCTGGATTATGTGGTGCATGTTGATGTGATTTATCAGTTCTCTTTGGACTTGTACCGTTTCCTGGTCCTCCTTTCTCGCCTCCATTTGCTGATGATGCTGGAGCCTTCTTGCCTGGTGCTGGTGCAGATGCTGCAGGAGGTGGGGAACGTGCTCCAGCTCCCTCTCCTTTCGCTTCAGCAACAAAAGCGGCTTCATACTCTTCTCGCTGTTTCTTTCTCAAGAGAGCTAATGTAGGTTCTAATGGTGCAGTGCCAACTTCCTTATGTATAGCAACAACTAATTTTTTAGCATTATCGCGGACTTCATTATGACTGTGAGTAAAAGCCTGTGCAGTCTTTGCGAAATTGAGCATTGAATCCATATTCAAACCCGATTGACTATTCAAATGAAATGTAGAAACAAGCGCTGCTAAAACTTCTAAACGCGATGCAATAGGTCTCCAAGCAGTCTTTTGTTTTGGTGGTAATGGTCTCACGAGATGTGATGAGACTGCATGAGGTCCTACTGAACCAGAAGCAGCTAAGATATCAAGACCTTTTCTCGCACATTCTCTTTGTCGAGCATTTCCATCTGATAACTTCTCGATAAATTGGGTAATAACAGGATCAAAGGCAGGAACCACGATTGATTTAGGAGTTCTACCACTATATGAAGAAACAAAGAAGAGAGAGTTTGTTAAATATCAGACGAATCAAAGAGAGAGAGAGAGAGAGAGAGCAAAGAAGCTTTACCTCTTTACAGCTTTTAATATAGAATCTAATAAATTCATAGAAGTAAACATTACTTGTTGCATCTTATCTTCAACTCCTTGTTTTAATATTGCACATAAAGCAGGTGTAGTATTAATAATATCACTAACAAATTCTGTCTTTAACAGATCTTCAGTTTTTATGATTAATGCTTCACGAAGATTCCAACTTTTACTAAATAAACATCTTGCACGATATTCTCCAACCAATTTAATAATACCATGTTGTTCACAATACTCTCTACATAGAATAATCGATTACTTCTATTAGAGGTACAAAAATAGTCTTACCTTGATTTTATACTTAGCGGCTCAGGTGTTGGAAGATCCAGAAATCCTGGAACACCTTCTAATGGATGTTCACCAACAGGAAAGCTCTCTTTTGGCATCCCTGTTCCCATTCCTCCTTCTGATTCTTCGATGGTCGGATCTCTGTCATTGTAATCTGTCTGTGGCTTCGGTCGAATGGGACGATCATCTCCGTCAAGTGGCACACTATGCTGGCTGTATACATCATCTTGCGGATCGTATGAGTGCCCGCCATCGCCTCCTCCACCTGTCATATCCTCATCGAATGATGGATGGTGAAATGCCTCAACCTTTGCCACTTTCTTTCCATTGCCGCCGCCTCCTCCAACAGGTAAATCGTCTACATTTAAGAATGGAGTATTATTATTTTTCTTGACTATGATCTCATCTTCATATCCATTATCATCATCTTTCGCTGGGGCAAAGCGAGGAGCTTGTCTTACTGGCGCTGGTGTCGTGAGTCGCACACCAGGGATCTCAATCGCATTTATCTTTGAAAAACAGAGCAATTAAGCAATTTATATGGGTTTAATAAAGGAACAAACCTTCCTAGCAATATCTTTCTTCAATTCATCACATTGATCTTTAATATCCTTCGCCAGGTCATAATCTTCTGCTGCAACGGCTTCCGTCTTTGCAAGCTCTAACTGACCTAAACGAGATCCCAACTGTTTTAACTCTGATTCAACTGCTTTAATCTGTTTAGCCATTAAATAATCTTCATTCTTAACAGCATTATTCTTCGCCTCAGCTAATAATCGTAATTTCCCTGCAGTATGTGGATCAAGATTAATATCAGCAGAAAGATCGGAATAAGGATTCCGATTAATAGGTTTGGCTAACAAAGGCTTTTCACCAGCAATTTTAGCAATAGGTGTTTGGATTTTACTATCATGATCTGGGAAACCTGTAAGATTTAAAGCAATAATACCAACTTGATTATAGTTATTAAGATGATTGACATGATTTTCATTTAATAATAATTTAATAAATTTACCATAACTATCAACAAATACTGTCTTTAATTCACGTGCTTGATAGTTAGATCTTTCATTACTATCAATGGACATATAACCCAACCGTTTAAAAGTTGCTGTGTCATAATCGTTTCCCATCCCAACAAATAATTCAATTTTTGATGCAATATTACATTGATGATTTAATACTTGTATTTGACGTATATTAGATACACCATCGAGTAATTCAAAACCTAATTCCTGTGGGAAATCACAAAATCTTAATGACATCCATCCTTTAGTGGATGGATTGACTGTATTTAATTGACTCGCTGGATATTCTGGATCTTCTGATGAAAAATAAACAACTTGAAATCTATAGAAATTGAATAATAAGAAATAGTTGAAGGGATTAGAAGTCATAAAAGTTGTCAATTTCGTGGTGATTTTATTACTTACTTTAGTTTCTTTTCTGTACTCATTATTACGTTTTTCTCTCAATAGTTTGCTTGATTTGAAAACAAAAATCTTCTCCTGCAACAGTAAAAGGATTGATTTGTATCAATGTTCGAGATTATCCATCAAATTCCAAGGCTAATCTTGTCAATTCAAATTCGATTGTTCTATTTTCATCACAACAACGAAAAAACCGACACTAACTATTTCCGTCTTTTTTCTGAGAAAGGAAAAGGAAATCCTTCAAAATTTCGTGCACTTTCGCACAAACGCACAATTTCCAACTTTGAAAGAAGAAAATGGGAAGACTTTCACTTACTTCTCCTTTATGGATTCTCTCGTTCCTCTTCATATGTAGATGGGAGGCTGGTCTTTCTTATACCTTGAGTTCTCAATGGAGGCGTTTGCAATTGAGAGGAGGATCATCTCCGAATAGTCAACCTGGGTTCCAAGCTAACACTTTCGCGTTGCAATCTCATCCCACTACGCTATCAGCAATACCTCGCTTGATTAAAGGAGCCAAATGGTTAATCCCACCGTTAGCACTATATGCGATTGCAAAATCAGGCAACAAGTTCGTTCCTCTAAACAAGCAGCGGATCTCTTATCGTGGACCATTCTTTCAAGGCTGGCTCATTCGAACCATCGATCCTTCGAGAAATATATCCTCCATCTTTATTGTTGGAAGTTTCTCCCCTCCAAAATCTAAGCAATACAAGGAGCATTACATCTTTTGTGCAATTGAGAAGGATGGTGAAACCTTCGTTCAACAAGAGTTTCCAGATCCTGCTGATGTGACCGTTAGGAATCTAAACCCAGCAGCTAAAAGAAAGAATTCTTTAAATATATTATGGGAATCCAAAAGGCATGGTTATTTTCACTTCACTGATGATGAATGCTCGGTGAACTTCCATTTTCCTAATTTTAACATTTCTTTATCAGCGAAAGAAAGAATTCCTTGGGCAGGGAATCGATTAGGTTCTAAATTCTCTGGACCAGAGGGTTGGTTGGAGTATACGCATTTGCTTCCTTGCCATTATTTCATTTATTCTGTTGGTTCTCAAACAACCTATAACTACAGCATTGACACAACTCCACATTTCGCGAGTCATAACACTTCGCGCAATATGACCCTCATTTCAGGGCATGGCTATAGTCATATTGAAGGAAATCATGGAACATTTTTCCCTCGCGGGTGGGTGTGGTCTCAAGGAATTGGTGATGAAAATCAATGCTCTTTTTCTTTAGTTATAGGTGAGTTTTGTATTGGAGGTCTTACACCAATGAATACTTGCCTTTATCTACGGAGGAAAAATGGAAAGGTATCTGTCATACGCTCGATTGATTCAGATGAAGTTCATTATATATTAAATGGAAAAGAAAAGAAGATTGAAATTAAAGCAGTGTCACGACTTAAAGGAATTTCTTTAAATATTACTATTGAGGCATCAGATCGATCACCATTTCATCATGTTTACGTCCCCACAGCGAAAGGTTTCAGTAATCAACCTGGATGTCAAGAAACATATACAGCCTTGACTAAACTAGATTTTTACGATCGAGTTCATGATATCAGAGAAAGTTACTCTATTCCTCTAACTGCACTAGAGTTTGGAGGTTCATTTATTGACTCAATACATGAAAACTAAGTCGTAACCCAAGGTTAATTTCATGTCACTTTACAGATGGTGTCTTCTTCTACGAGTTTCCTTACTTTAGGTAGCTACCGTAAGAAGAAAAAGTCAGAGTCGTCATGTCCAAGATCCTCGTAGTCATCGTCATCTTTTACCCTCCTATTGAAGCCAATGTCATCGTCATCAAATCGCCAAGGCGTTTTTGGTGATCGTGGATCCTTCGATCTTTGAGGTTGAGTTTGCGGGCGAGGTTGGTTTGGGGGGTAATAATCCCTGTTACTATATCTCTTCCTAAAATGTTCCTCGTCCTGCCATAGATCATTCCACTCATCCTCAGAGTCATCATCCCCTCCTAATCCATATGTCCTAGTCAATAAATGTAACTTTTCCTATTCGACCGAGAAAAATAAAAAGATCCTCGTTGTTTAGTAAAGCTGTACTCACTAACCTCTAACTCAGAAATTAATGCATTGATTGCTTTGAGCACCTCAATGCTCTTTAATCGATGATAAACTGCTATCTCATCCTTCTGCGTAACTTCACCCCAGTCACGTGTATCACTATTTAAAATTGCAGTTTTCCTCTCCTTTATACGATACAGATAGAGCAATCCGTTCTATCAAACTTTCTCAGATTAGGATTCAAATGAAGAGTAGAACTTTACCTTTATGGAGCTAACAGTTAAGGCGGATCCTCTGATCTTAAAGATTGCAGCATAAATCTGATTATTTTCCTCTTCTGCCTTCTCATATTCTCTTTCAAACTGTGTCTTCTCTCTTTCCCTTCTCAGGCTTTGCACTTCTTCAACTTCTTCCCTTTTCGACTGATCCGCAGAAGTCCATCTTTTAGTTTCTCTGTCACTCACATCATTGTTATTTCTTTGGATTCTAGAATTAACTTCTTTGTCTTTATTAGCTCCGTGTTTCGTTTTCATATAATTCGCCCAAACTTGTTCCACATTTCTGCGAATTCTGTCTAAATCAATATCTTCTTCAGTGAAAGAAGCGGTAGAAGTGGTGGACTTTGAGGATGTTTTAGGCGGCGGAGGGGTTTGAGAAGGGGAGGATTTCTCCTTTTCTGGCTTAAGCTTAACGTCCGCGGCATTTGTATCCTCGATCTTTATCTGAGCGCGAGCTCCCACACGTCCAGCTGCTCTTTGACGATCGTATTCTTCTCTTGTTTCACTGTTCCTTAAGACAGTGTAAGCGAGATTAATTACTTTCATCTGATTATTTGCTATCGCAATCAACCTTGGGTTTGTTTTTCGATCAGGGTGATATTTGTAAACTAATTTATGATACGCCTTTTTCAAGCCACGAAAGTCAATTGCAGGATCAACTTCCAGAACAGAATAATAACATTCATTAAAATCCAATTTAGGAGCTATGGATGGATGCCAGAACTCACTACTGTCAGGATTACGACTACTTAAAAGAAGGACTCTATCACCAAACCAGATACTCTCTCGTCCCTTCGAGAAACAATACGGCAGCCTTTGGAAATACTTTAGAAAACCTAAAATATTAACTTGAAAGACAACAAAGTACAGAAAGAAAAGATATCGACCAAACTTCATGGTTGAATGTTGAAGCATTGAAAGTGAAAAAAAAAAATTCAAAATTCGCAATATTTTACTTCACAGGCATTTTTCACTTATCTTGTATATCGAAAGTCTATGAAGGGGACTCCTAGTGAATCCCAGCCCTCTTTCCCTATTTCTGCACCCTCGCCACACAAACTCCAAACAAGCAACAGCTCTCGCAAATTCACTCATCACATAAAAGCCTTGCATCTTTTACTTATTCATCTCGCCATTCTTTTCGATTCGAAAGGTAAGAATTCTGACAGAGGTTGTGTGGTTTTTGATCTGATTCTTTTATTTGGATTGTTGTTGGGCTTTGGATTTTTTTAGAATTCGTTGTTTGACGGGAAATAAGACCAAAGATCTCAAAGATATTTATATATCCATTTTCATTAATTTCTTTGTAGTCGAGTGCGAAAGCAATTACCCTATTTTTATCATGTCCAAGTACGCGAAGAAAGATGATGATTCCACCAATGGTGATTCCATGGTCAGCGAAGGTGAGCGTTTCATCATCCGAATCTAGCAAGATCTTATTCATCTGTCAGGAATTCCAATGACCGAAGAAGGTGTTGAGAAGACAAAAGCTTTCGTCCCTTCCAAAGGTCTTACGACTGAAGAGGCTCAGCAACTTCTCCTTAAGTGGGGACGTAACGAGTTAGAAGACAAGAAGAAGGCCAAGGTAAGTGGACTGCTGTTTTCTGTGTTTTTCGTTGCTCAAGGCCTCAATAGTGGCTCATCTTTATGGAACAACTGTGGCAACCCATGCCTATTATGATTTGGATTGCTTCTATTACAGAAGCAGGTATCAGCAACTGGCCTGATATGGCTATCTTGTTGGCGATCCAGTTCATCAACGCCTCTTTGGGTTACTACGAAATCACGAAAGCCGGAGATGCCGTAGCTGCCTTGAAGAAGTCCTTGAAGCCTTTGGCAACAGTGAAGAGAAATGGCAAATGGCAGAACATCGATGCAGGAGAGGTTGTACCAGGTGATTTAGTTTTATTAGCTGCCGGTTCTGCCATTCCAGCCGACTGTTTGGTGAACGACGGAACTATTGATGTCGATCAAGCTGCTTTGACTGGAGAATCATTACCAGTGACCATGTACAAAGGAAGTTCGTGTAAGATGGGATCCAATGTGGTAAGAGGAGAGGTTGAGGGAACAGTGGAATTCACTGGTTCCAACACTTTCTTCGGAAAGACTGCTTCTTTGCTTCAAGGTGATGAAGAACTTGGAAACCTTCAGAAAGTTTTGCTCAACATCGTTATTGTGTTGGTCATCCTGTCTTTCACTCTTTCGGGTATTGTGTTCGCTTACCTTCTTTCCCAATTCGAAGATGTCAGTGACACCATCTCTTTCACGGTCGTCTTGATTGTTGCCTCCATTCCTGTTGCCATTGAGATCGTGTGTACCACTACCCTTGCTTTAGGTTCCAAAGAATTATCCAAACATGGTGCCATTGTCACTCGTCTTGCAGCTATTGAGGATATGGCAGGCATGACTATGTTGTGTTCTGACAAGACTGGAACTCTCACCATGAACAAGATGATGATCCAAGAGGAGACCCCTGTCTACTGGCCAGGAGAAACTCAATACTCCATCTTAAGATACGCTGCAATGGCCGCAAAATGGCACGAACCAGCCCGTGATGCTTTAGATACCATGGTTTTAGGACAGGCTGATTTGAAATCCTTGGATGCAGTCGAGCAGTTGGATTACATGCCTTTTGATCCTGTCGTGAAGAGAACAGAGGGTACTATTCGCGACAAGAAGACTGGTAAAACCTACAAAGTCACGAAAGGTGCTCCGCATGTCCTCTTGAAGTTGACTTCTGACGAAAAGATTAAAGCCGCTTGTGATCATGATGTCCATGCCTTCGGTGCTCGTGGTATTCGTTGTTTAGCTGTTGCCAAGACTGATGATGATGGAAACTTCCGCATGCTTGGTTTACTTACCTTCTTAGATCCTCCTCGTGTAGATACCAAGGACACCATTCACAGAGCCATTTCTTACGGTGTGGAAGTGAAGATGATTACCGGAGACCACTTGTTGATTGCCATGGAAACTGCTCGTATGTTAGATTTGGGTGATAAAGTATCTGGCCGTAATGGTGTTGTTCCAAACATCAAGGGTCCTGAAGGACTGCCAATGTTAGATCCTGTCACCAAGAAGCCTCCAGACAATCTCGCCCAGAATTACGGTGATTACATCCGTACTGGCCATGGATTCGCTCAAGTCTTCCCTGAACATAAATTCTTGATTGTGCAATGTCTGAGAGAGCTCGGCTTCAAGACTGGTATGACTGGTGACGGTGTGAATGATGCTCCTGCTTTGAAACGTGCTGATGTCGGTATTGCAGTAGCTGGAGCCACCGATGCTGCCAGAGCTGCTTCTGATATTGTCTTGACTCAAGAAGGTCTTTCTACCATTGTTGAAGGTATCATCATCTCTCGTTGCATCTTCCAGCGTATGAAGAATTTCATTACCTATCGTATCGCCGCTACTTTACAGTTATTAGTCTTCTTCTTCATTGCTGTACTTGCCTTACATCCTAGTGACTTCATGCCAAGTAACTGGGAGACCTTAGACGGTTTCGACTCCGATGCATGGCCAGACTACTTCAAGTTACCTGTGCTGATGCTTATGCTTATCACCTTGCTGAACGACGGAACCTTAATCTCTATTGGTTACGATAATGTGGTTCCATCTAAGTATCCTAATGTGTGGAATCTTCCTGTTTTGTTCTTAGTTTCCGCTGTCTTAGCCGGTGTTGCTTTGTTCTCCTCGTTGATCATTCTATACTTAGCTTTGGATTCTTGGCACCACGAGAGTTGGTTCTACAAGATGGGTATCGGAGAATTGTCTTACGGTCAGATCACTACCATCATGTATTTGAAAGTCTCGATCTCTGATTTCTTGACCTTGTTTTCTGCAAGAACTCATGATGGTTTCTTCTGGTCATCTCGCCCTTCGCCTATTTTATTAGTTGCTGCCAGTTTCTCTTTATCTTTGTCTACATTACTCGCCTGTGTATGGCCAACATCCACAGTCGATGGCCAATATGTCGTGGGTTTGGCAAACCGAGATCCTAAAGCCATGGCCTTCTATGTTTGGTTATATTGCATAGGATGGTGGTTTGTTCAAGATACTGCAAAAGTCATTTTGTACTGGTGGATGGAGAAGAATAATATCTTCGGTATTAACGACTCTTTGAAAATTTCTAAGGAGTTGCAAGCTTTCGCTGATGCCGAGGCTTCTGGTACTCGAAATCCTCTCACTGGTGATGAGGAGGCAGGAGCAAGCTTGAAGAAGGGATTATTAGCTGGCAGCCACATGCATTAATTGATTGAATTCGATAGAAATTGTTGATATTAGTAAATGTATCTTTTTCTTCAATCGATTTAGTGCTCCTCTTTTCCCTTCTTTCACAGCAGTCTCATTATTAATTTTAAAACGGGTATATTAGTTAGGTCCTATTCATATTCTCTGAAAAGATATGAGTACAATTTTTAATAACATAATTAACAGCTCTCATGCATATTAACCTGAGTGCTTCAATAAATCAAGAAAAGCAAAGTAGTATCTCTGTTAGGGTGTAATTTCAACCACAATATAGTCCTAATATCTCATCACCTCTCAAGCATATTATCCATCTCTTCCCTTACTTGAAACTTACACTACCGACAAGCAAGACTCAACTTAACGACTGCAATACATAGGCGTTTCCAAATATTAGTTTAGTTTTCCTGTAGTGTAGTAGACGCTTTATTTATTTGCTTATTTCCTCTTTCCCACACTCAATTTTGACATTTAGTGGTGTGCTCGCTGCCTGCCCGGTGAGGGGGTTTTTGCCTTCGTATATAATTGTGAAAGTCGTATGTGAGTTTCGTCGTAGTTGTTGTTCTAATTTAGGAAGATAGAAAGTAAGTAGTGAGGTAACGTTACATATAGTCAGGACACTTGAGTCAACACTTTGCTTTTTTTTCGATTCTCTTACTTTTGTTCACAGTGAGGGTTAACTTAGAGAAGATAGAATAAACGAATGAATAGGAATGAAATCCTCTTTGAAGATTATAATTTTGATTGCCTTTTTTTATGTTTTACTACATAAAATCATCTTCATAATCTTTTGCAGCACTATCAATGAATTGATTAGCGTTGCTAGAGAGACGGTATGGTTACTTACCTATCATCGATGGTGCCTTCAAAGTCAGCGTTCGACTTCATGTGATCTTCAACCATTATAGATCTATTCACGCCAAAATATTATTGTACCAACGATGAAAGAATGAATGAGGCTTACGAATAGCTTCTAAGTTTTGCTTGTTCCTCCTGCTCTTTCCTGTGTTGTTTCTCAGCGGCGAGCTTTTCCCTTCTATCTGCTTTGAGACCTGAACGAATTTCAACATTTCTCTGCTCTTGTAATTCTGCTAAGTTTGGAAATTCAGTCTAAATTGACAAGATAAGGAAAGTAGGACTCCTAACTAATAGTATGACCTTTTTTGTCTTTTCCAATTGCTTCACAGTCGCGTTATTCTTCTCAACTCGCAGACTACGGACTTGAGAATTATCATGAAAACCGATCGCTCCAATATCCATATCAGCAGTTTTATGTAAATTTCTCCACGGGGTATAAACTGAAGAGATCGTTTTACTTTCTATGGATTACACCAAACTTTATCACAAACTTACCTACTTTTACTTGTTTCAATTTACATCCCTCAATACTATTTGCCTTTACTAATGATGCACATTCTTGAATAGTTGCAGGTGAAACTTCTTCAATTCTTTGATTCTTTCTTAGTCTTAAATAAACATGAGCAGATGACATATCATCAACATGAAACCACCAATCTTCTGGTAATCCATATCGAATTAAATCCTCATTTTCATATTTATCAGCTCCCATATAGATAACATATCCTTCAGATGATGTGAAAAATAGAACCATCTTTTGCAAGTGAAAGGGGAGGGGGGCTAGAATAGTTTAATAATGTTGTGAAAGGTTGAGAAACTTTACAATCTGTGCCTTCATTATAGAAAAGCTTGCCCTTCATCTCTCAAATGCACGCATACTCCAGATTTCAGAAAGAGAGAAAGGGAGATAAGACAAGTTATTGCGGAAAAATGAGGTTATTGTTACAAAGGAACACTCTGGAAATACGCGAACTATAGACTTGAGAAAAGCTACAACTCTGTGAAATGTTCTCTAACCCACTATATATGGTATGATAAATTGGAATTGATCATACTTTCAGCTGTTCGTGATAATAGAAAAAAGAAATATTCAAATTTCCACAGATTTAAGCTCTGAGGTAGTTCTTCTGGTACTCACAGGCATAGACAGAGCTTGGGAGAGATTTAGCATCAGACTCAACGAAGCAAGTAGCACCGACAGCAGCGCTCTTGCACCATGAGCACTTCTCATTTCCGACCTTTCCAGACATGCAAGACTTCTCGTTCTTGTACTCGTCGCAGCTGCTGGCAGTGGCAGAAACCTTAGGATACTCGCACGCGTAAATGGAGCTTGGTAAAGATTTAGCATCAGCTTCAGAAAAGCAAGTAGAACCAACAGCGGCGCTCTTGCACCAGGAGCATTTGCTGGAGCCAGCGGTTCCACTCAAACAGGATTTCTCGGACTTGTACTCGTCGCAAGAGTTAGCTCCGCTCATAACCTTCTGGTATTGGCAGCTGTAGATAGAAGATGGAAGGCTCTTAGCATCGGTCTCAGAGAAACAGGTAGAACCAACAGCAGCGCTGGAACACCACGAACACTTCACACCACTGTCATCCTTAGCAGCTAAACAATTCTTAGAATTCTTGTTGGCATCGCAACTGTTTGCCAAAATATCCCTTGCAAAGACAGCAAGAAGGACAGCTAAAACAATGACAAAGTTCATTTGAAAATAGAGTATATTGGTCGATTAACGAGAAAGTTGAATTGTTTGTAATTTGTTGAGGTTTTGTTGTGTTGAAAAGTTTGTGAAAGAGGAGAACTTTCTAGAATATCGATTTTTATGAAAATACAGGTTTGTCATCTGTCCTCTTTGTGCAAAAGAAGGATAAATTGAATGAAATAAGAAGTGGAGATGGAAGACGATGAAGAGATGCCAGAGTTGATCGAGATCCCAACGGATAGTGATAAGGTCATTCCAATTACAGTGTTATCAGGATTTTTGGGATCTGGAAAGACAACACTTCTGAACTATATTCTAACCAAGCAACATGGAAAACGTATTGCTGTTATTGAAAATGAGTTTAGTGCAGGTTTAGGAATTGAGGGAATGATTGCTAAAAGTGGTGTGGATGGTGAAAATATTTCAAATTTCTTTGAATTGAATAATGGATGTGTAAGCCAATGTTTAATTGCTTCATGCTAATATTGTTAACTTTCTCACAATAGATATGCTGTACAGTAAAAGATGACTTAATTCGGACATTGGAGCAACTGGTTTTGCATAAGGATAAGTTTGACTATATATTAATAGAAACAACTGGCATGGCGAATCCTGGACCTCTAATTACCTCTTTCTGGACTGATGATCAACTAGGGAGTTTCTTAAAGCTTGATGGTGTTGTTTGTGTTGTGGATAGTGCCAATATTCTGCAGTATCTTTCATCTTCTGAGATAGCATTTGAAGTCAAACAGCAGCTATGTTATGCTGATAGAGTTCTCCTCAATAAGACGGATCTCGTAACCATAGAACAAGTAAGAACAGCCATCTTCTTTTCGTCGTTGCCTCTAAACGAACCTTTCTTTCCATAGTTGAAAAATGTGGAGCAGACTGTCCAGTCAATTAATCAATTTGCTCTCATTGAGAAATCGTCCTATGCTTCAGTAAATTTGGACTTCGTGCTCGCAACAGACAGTTATTCCTCTTCTACTCAATCAACAATTCAAAACTCAATTTTCCAGTTTCCTTCAAGTTCATCTCTCCAATGCTTCCCATGTGTAGATCCTTCGGGTTTGACTTCGCCGAATACCTCGGCACCTTCTGCTCATCCTGCCTCAGCTATCACCTCCTTCGCATTTCAATTTGATAAGCCTTTTAGCTATGATCTTCTGAGAAAGAGTCTAGATGAAATACTCTATAACAACGGATCCAATGACACGAAGATTTATAGAATGAAAGGAATTATTCGCACCTCATCATCCAACCAGCTTTATGTTCTACAAGCTGTTTATAATCTGTTCGAACTTGAAGAATCATCTTCATACTCAAATAACGACCTTGCAGATAGAAAAAGTCGAATTATAGTGATAGGATTTAATTTAGACGCAACATTACTCGAGAAGAAATTCGAATCGTGTTTATTGTAACCTTCATTAAGCAAACCAAACGAAATATACTTCCCGGGTAAATACGAATAGCTATACACAAGAAAAATACAAAACAAAACAAAGACAAGCTACAAACTTTTAAAATGAAACCAAAAACTAATTTTGAAAGAAAGGATTATCCGTGTGACGACGAATTGATAAAGCCTTCGGAAATAACAAACGTAAAAATAGAAACATGTGACCTTCATTTTGAGTCCATTTACGTTTATTCCTAATTCAAACTACCCAATGAGAAAGGGTTCGAGGGGAATGGCGTGCCTGTTAAGCAGACAAAGGAGGTTCTTTGTGTAAAGTGCTAGTGTTATAATAAAACTCATTCGGACTGTCGTTACCATTCGATTGATGGGTTAATTGTACATCAGCAAACAAAGCTGGATTTTCATTCACAATAATAATATCATCATTGTGCTCTTCAATATCTCCGCCCCAATATTGTCCAAAGTATTGATAGATTAAACTTATTAGAATTGTGGCGACGAGAAGACAAGACGTTGTGATGTAGTTACCCAACCAAATCGTGTAGATTCCTTCGAATCCTTGGGTACACAGACCTGTCTGGAGAACATCGCTTAACTGCGATTGGATAGGAGGGCAAACAATGTTTACTGAGATTTCATTTAAAGTGGCATTAATTGTGGTTAATTCTGTCAGGGATTGTTGTAAATATGTATTTCCCGCACAACCAGGTACAACTCCAGAGTATAATGAACTAATGTAAGTATAATATCCGTCAACAAATTGATAAGCATCGTTGAGATCTCCAGTGATGGGATTCACTCCCTGGCAGTCGAGGTAATAAGCTGTGACGTTATAGATATCGCGAGGGAGAAGTCCACCAGTGTAGGTGATCGGATCCATGCAAAAATCACCATATCCAATCTAGAAAAATGTTATGAAATTAACTTAAGCGGGCAGCGACGAATTACTTACCAGAATAACCATTAAAGTGCCAATAATAAAAAATATTACTAACATTACAAATTGAGTGAATCCAAGACCTATTTGTAAAAGACATCTTTGCTTGAAAAATATTCCAATAGTATAAGTAACTATAATCAGCCAAACTGCGGCATATAATGCCCATAAAGAAGTATTTTTATAATATTCCCAGGTATCTAAACCATTATTAGCATCATCGCATCTACCAGGTATAGGCTGGACGTAACCTAAATAATCATTTACATAGGAGTCATATTGGGTACTGACACCGGTTGCAAGGCTAGAAGCTGGAGCGCAGGTAGAAGAAGCAGATTCTAATTCACTTTGTAAAACATCTCCATAAGTAAGTAAATCATTCCCTTCATTCGTTAGAGTCGTCGTTAAATCTTGCAAAAAATTAATACCATTATGTGAAGTATCAACACCTTCAGTTAAATATCGATTACCAAATAAAAGCATTTGATTTGTTAAAATTATTATTACAGCAAAAGCTAAGAAGACAAAACAAAGAACACGATACCGAGGTAATGTATCACGATCAAATAACTCAGTACCTCCTGCTCGTGATGTTCTAATTCTTGGAAGACAACGGCAAGATTTACAACACATACGGAAGCAAATTGATAACTGAAGAATGACAATTGCTGTAACACCCAAAGCACCACAAATTATTGGAACAGGTAAAAGTGAGCGAGAATAATCATTCCATTGGGAATCATAAGTAATAGCAAAATCATTACTAACCTCACCTAAACTACTATCAAGGTGCAAGATATTATGCGATTGCCGCACAATGTATGACGGAGAATAATCGTTGCTAACGCTGGTTGACATATTTCCTACACAATTAATTCAATGAAAATATAAATAATGATAAATCCACCTCTAATCAAATTTCAGATGGGGATTGATTCTATGAGAAGATCAATGTAATGTTGTATGTTGGCAACGAGGTTTCGACTTTGGAAAGTTCTTCTGATCCAAACGACTATCGGTTATCGGTATATATCAGTAAGCCGATAAGAAATAAAAAACGATTGTGTGTACGATTCCATACCGGTATATACCGGTAGGTGCCGATACCATTTCACCACCGCATTGATTTCGGTAAGTTCAACGGTTGTGCGCCGTTTTCATGCATGTAACGCTCATCTCTCATCATCGCGCAATAGACCAACAGTTACCAACTTTTAAATCTACAAGAGATTGATCGCATCTACGACAAACATAGTGATATCTATTGATTGTAGAGGCATTTTTCTTTTGCTTTAAACGTTCGGTAGTGCTTGTTTCTGTTTGAAAAGGTAAGGATTTAAACCAGTTTTGTTGATGCGGCATCTCACCTTTACCTTAAGGTTGTTGGATTTCATAATTGCACCAAAACGGGCAAAGTATTTTAAAAGAAAATGGCAAGAAATATTAAGTTTACTGGCGATATTGATGAATTAGACGAACAATTATATCAATTAGATAAATTAAATGAAACTGGTGGAGGTGATGACCGTCCACATTCTCGACAAAGACCACACTCTGGTGTAAGACCGCAAACACGTCAAAGACCACATTCAGCAAGTCATCAAGATAAAAAATTTGATAAAGATGATGAAAACCTCGGTGAAGACTTTGAAGCAACACCATGGTTACCACCATCCATTGAGAAAGCAAATAAATTTAAACGTGATCATATTTTCCGTAATGGTGATGCACGTATTGATTCCGTTGATATTATCCATGCCAGTGATGTTGCTGCAGGTGTTTCATTATATTTTCAATTTGCTATGTCAATGGCTATTTGTTTATTTATTATGAGTTTTTTATGTTTACCTGAATTAATTTTCTTATATAATGGTTCGGGTATATCAGCAGAAGATCAAGATGCATTTGGTTTATATCGTTATACATTAGGTAATATTGGTTATGATAAAGCTTCATCATCTTATCATACTGATTCCAAGTGCACAAGTTCGTCCTATGCAAAAAATGAAACATGTATACACTTTAATGGATATGAAGTATCATTATCGGATGCTGCAAATGTGATTACAGCAATGGAATTTTTACAAATTTTTGTATTTTTCATTGGTGTTTTCCATTTATATCGTAAAGCATTATCAACGACTGGACGAAACTCCAAAGCAGAAGCATCCATCTCCGATTATTCGATTATGATTACACATTTACCACCAGATACAAAAGATTATGAATTAATTGATCATTTCAATACATTATATCAATTATCTGAAACTGATTGGCGTGGTCGTCCAGCATTAGAAGCTGCTGAACCGTTAACCGACTGTGGTAATACCGGTGAAACACGTTATCAAGGTAAATGGATAGCAGAATGTACCTTACATAAAGCAGTCGGTGATTTTATCTCATCCTTTAAGAATAAACAACATATTATGGAAAGAATGTATCGTTGTCGTGCTCGAATGAAGATGTATGCAGAGAATAGTCCTCATGCCGATGGACATAATTTAAACTTATATTTAAAAGCTGAACAACAAATGATTGCTACTGGTGCCATTATTGAT
The DNA here is from genome assembly GCA_015145745.1 of Poterioochromonas sp. DS. NCBI lineage: Eukaryota > Synurophyceae > Ochromonadales > Ochromonadaceae > Poterioochromonas > Poterioochromonas sp. DS. The sequence goes on from VKHI01000212.1 coordinate 24,016, forward strand.
AAATTAACTGAATTAAATATGAAACGATCAGGTTTAAAGATTATCTCAGATAATGATGATACCGAGTATGCAAAGAATGTATTATCACGTGTATCAAATCATCGTTCCATCTATTATAATATTGATGCCAACTCCACTGCAGGTTTTATTGTTTTCCAATATGGTGAATCAATGGCACGTTGTATTAATGATTATACACGTTATAATACCTTTCCCATGTCGTTATTTTATCCTGATAACCTTAAATTTCGTGGTTTACATAAAATACAAGTTGTGAAAGCACCTGAACCTGATCAAATTGTATGGGAATATCTTGAGGTGAATGAATATGAAAAGTTTTATTTACGTTTACGTACTTTCATTATTACTGTGGTTGTTGTTGTCTTATGTTTTGTGATTATCTTACAAGCAAGTATCTATAAACAGATCTTCTCCTCGAACATCCCACAATTATCATTATGTAATAATGTTGTTCCACAGGTTTATACCAATGCATCATCCAAGTATCCTGTTGATACGATTGAATTAGTCCGACCATCGAGTGATTTAGAATTATCATATGATTTTCAATGCAAACAAAAGATTGGATCAACGTTTTATGCGACTTATGTATCATCCAACACCGGGAAAAACGTTACGAAGTATTCTTTTGATGCCTGTGATAGTCAAGATATATGTCCAAGTGCGAAAGATAGTGTCCATTGTCCATGTGTCTCAACAACATCAAAGGTGAAGTGTTCAAGTGTTGGTTGTGATTATAAGTCTAAAACGCAAACATGTCAAACATTTAATGCTGGTGTTGTTGGTGCATGTTATTGTTATCAGAAATTATTAGATTTATTGCATAATGGTGCAGCAGATGCATTAAATTCGATTAATTCATTACAATCATCAGATTGTGGTGATTTTTATTCATCTTATTCATTATCATCAGCTTTAACCTATGTCTCCGTCATTGCAACAACTGTTGTGAATGTATTTATGAGAACCTTTCTCAAAATATTAGCTAAACATGAAGCACATACATCATTAGATGAATATCAAGCATCTATTATGAGTAAAATCTTCTTATCAAATTTTGCTACGATGTCTATCTTAGTGTTAGTAGCATATGGTAATGCTGGTAGTAATAATGAATTTTTAACAACATTACATATATTTAATGGTCCATATTCTGATTTTACAACATCTTGGTATGGTAATGTTGGTTTTTATTTAATGACAACTTTCATATTACAATCATTCTCCCCTTTAGTAGCGAATTTATTCATGTATTATATTGGACAACCATTATTAAGATTATATCATCATCGTCGTGTACGTTATTTAAAATCACATACAATTGTTACACAACGTGATTTAAATCTATTAGAAGTTGGTAGTGTCTTTGATTCAACCGATCATTCAGCACAGTTATTAACATTATTATTCTTTGCTATGATGTTTGCACCTGGTTTACCATTATTAATGCCTCTATGTTGTTTTGCATTTATCTTATATTTCCGTGTTGATAAAATATTACTCTGTCGTTATTATCAAAAACCTCCTAATGTTGGTGATGCTGCCGTACGAATGGTCGTAACCTATCTACCATTTGCTGCAGTGATTCGTTTAGGTATTGGTTGTTGGATGTTAGGGAATCGTAGTATATTAAAAACCACGATTTCTGCATCCACTAAAGCATATTATGATTTTTTACAATCATCACAGAAGTATTCAGGTGGTAATGCAGCCATCAATGAAAAGATCTTTCAAACAAATACCTTCCCATTATTTGTTTTATTAATTTTCATATTATTTGTTGTTCTCATCGTCTTTGCATGGAAACAATTACCAGTCTATTGGGTTTATAAATTAGTTTATGCAATGTTATCAAATGCATCAAAACAAGCCAAAGAGGTATTTATTAGTAAAGATGACAATAATACTGTTACAATATGGGATTTATTAAGATTAGATGATCCATTAAGACAACAAAGTTCAGCTTATACTGGTGAATTTTATCGTCTCATTAAACATAAAGATGAAATCCCTGATACATGTTATAAAATGTTTACTTATGCTTATTTAACACAATTATCTGAAGTAGAGATTGAAGAAGGTTATAAAATACAAGATCGTGGTGATTTTGTGATTAAAATTAAAGTATGGATGTCATTTGATCATAAGAAAATTGATGGTACACGTTCCAAACATGGTGAACATAAGAAAACTTATGAAGTTGTTGCTGATCATCGTTGTTTTACCTATGATATTGAGAAATTACCTGAATATCAGGTCGCTATTCAAGGTTTAAGAGAAGGTACAACATCCATGTTAGATTATATGGAACAAAATCGTTTAGCTGGTAAAACAGCAAATGCTGATGCTGGAAGGAATTTATTATTTGAGAAAGCTGGTTTAGCATCGAATATTATTGCTGATTATGAAAAGAGAAAGAAAGGACGTAATGTTGGTGCTGATGGATTAGCATTATTTGAAGGGAATGATGAGGATGAAGAAGATGCTCTGATTGATACAAAGATTAAACAAAAGCCTAAATCTTCTTCGAATAATCCTAGTAACTTGGGATATGTTGCGATAGATGCGAGTGATACTCCAAAGACTGATACTGTCACTGCTTCTGCACAACCTACTGCACAAGGAGGGAAAGGAAGTAATCGAAACTTTACCTTCGATGACTTTAACTTCGATGATGCTCTTAATAGTCCACTGCCTAATAAGAACAGTGAAGGCGATCTCACTCCAACTGGAGGAGATCCTGATGAAGATCATCATCATGAGAAGAAACAGGATCAACATAAAAAGAAGAAAAAAGAAAAGCATCATCATAGTGATAATGAAGATCATCATAACAATCATGAAGAGAAAGAACATAAGAAAAAGAAAGATAAACAGAAGAAAGACAAACATCATCATCATGATGAACAATAAATTATTCAAAAAAGAAGAAATTATTCAATAATCTATCTCCTTTAAAGATTTACATCGAATGTGTTTTGATTATTATGCTATTATTAGGGGAGGGCTTCAGTTGTTTGATTTGATTTTCATTCAAATCAACATTGATAAATCATACCTGATCAAAGCAACACCTTTTTAATCGATCTTTCTTAACCTGATTATTTTCTTTTCATGTTCTTAGTATTCTTTTTCGTTATTCATTTTTCTTTTATTTGTATAGTGTGTTGTTTGTTTGGTGATATTGAAAGAGATAGGAAGCGATTGCTCTTTCTTTTGTTTGCCTGTTTTTTTTAATCTTCTATTATGATTACTCGTTCATTTGTTTGTTTGTATGATTCGCTTGTGAGGGTGGTGATTTGGTATATTGTAATCGTAAGGTGGTATGGTATGGTATGGTATGGTATTGTTTGTTTGATGTTTTATATTTCATCGCAAGAAATGATGACGATCGATTCGATCATTACAACTCTCTTTTAAAGGAATCTCTTCACTCTCTTCTTTCTCTTCTGATTATTATTGATTATTCTCAATCATCTCATAAGAAAATCTTTTGAAGTGATTGTGTTATAATAATCAGAAGGAAGGTAGGAAGTCATCGCTCTTTCTTTTTTTGTTTGTTTGCATGTTTCTTCATAAAGAATAAAGACATAATAAGAATAATAATAATAACAATAACATAACAATATAAATCAAATCCCAATTAATTGATATATTCACAATTATTTACACATGAAATAGAGTTCGAGTCAATATGTCATATTCCCTACCACGATCATCAACTACTACCAAAACAGAGAACAATCCTTTCATTATTACCCACATCAGAATGAAAGAGGATTCAACTCCGAACTCCATTAAAATCAAACAAAACACAGAAAACTAACGAAATCAATCATGTAAGAACACATCACATCTTCATTATCAATTGTTTGTTGGATATCTAATCATCAAAATTGTCAAGAGAGGGGAAAAAAGAAAGAAAAAGAAAAGAAGAAATGAAGAGGAATATTCCTAAGGAATGATGGCTATTATTGGTTAAATGGAATCTCTTGTTACTTTATTAAGGTTCGTGTATTTATTACCTCCTCCAGAAGACATCGGATTTATCTCACTTGAATGACGTTGTGCCTCTTCATCGCTTGTTTGCCTTGTGGTTAACCTTCCATCATCATGAGTATTGTTCGCACTTTGATTGAGAGGATTGGTAATTGCTGTTTCTTCAGCTAATGCATCAGAAAGATCTTGTAATTCCTTCGAGATCTTCAGAGAATCATTAATTCCAAAGATATTGTATTTGCCCATCCACCAATATAACACAACCTTCGCTGCATCTTGAATTAACCACCAGATGATGCAATAGATCCACACATAGACAGCCCAAGCCTTTGGATCTTCATTCGTTAAGCCTACTACAGATTGACCGTCGACAGTTGACTTTGGCCATACACAGGCGAGTAATGTGGAAAGGCAAAGGGAGAAAGAGGCAGCAGCTAATAAGATGATAGATGGTCTTGACGACCAGAAGAAACCATCATGAGTTCTTGCAGAGAATAAGGTCAAGAAATCAGAGATCGAGACTTTCAAGTACATGATGGTAGTGATCTGACCGTAAGACAATTCTCCGATACCCATCTTGTAGAACCAACTCTCGTGATGCCAAGAATCTAATGTCAGGTATAATAGAATCAAAGATGACAGCAAAGCAACACCAGCTAAAACAGAGGAAACTAAGAATAAGACAGGAAGATTCCACACATTTGGATATCTTGAAGGGACGACATTATCATACCCCACGGAGATTAAGGTTCCATCGTTTAGCAAGGTGATAAGCATAAGCATCAGCACAGGTAACTTGAAGTAGTCTGGCCATGCGTCGGAGTCGAAGCCGTCTAAGGTCTCCCAGTTACTTGGCATGAAATCTTTCGGGTGTAGGGCAAGCACAGCAATGAAAAAGAAGATTAATAGTTGCAAAGTAGCAGCGATACGATAGGTAATGAAGTTCTTCATACGCTGGAAGATGCAACGAGAGATAATGATACCTTCAACGATGGTGGAAAGGCCTTCCTGAGTTAAGACAATATCAGAAGCAGCTCTGGCAGCATCTGTGGCTCCAGCTACTGCAATACCGACATCAGCACGTTTCAAAGCAGGAGCATCATTCACACCGTCACCAGTCATACCAGTCTTGAAGCCGAGCTCTCTCAGACATTGCACAATCAAGAATTTATGTTCAGGGAAGACTTGAGCGAATCCGTGGCCGATTCTAATGTAATCACCGTACTTACTCGATAGATCTTCAGGCGCTTTCTTTGTTTCAGGGTGTAGCATTGGTAAACCGTCTGGACCCTTGATATTGGGAGCTATGACATTGCTTCCCGGTAATCGGTCCCCTAACTCTAACATACGAGCAGTTTCCATGGCTATCAGCAAGTGATCTCCGGTGACCATCTTCACTTCCACACCATAAGAGATAGCTCGGTGAATAGTGTCCTTGGTATCATGACGAGGGGGATCTAAGAAGGTAAGTAAACCAAGCATGCGAAAGTTTCCATCATCATCAGTCTTGGCAACAGCTAAACAACGAATACCACGACCGCCAAAGGCATGGACATCATGCTCACATTTAGCCTTAATTTTCTCGTCATGAGTTAACTTAAGAATGACATGAGGAGCACCTTTCGTTACTTTGTAAGTCTTTCCGGTTGCTGTCTCACGCACTGTTCCCTCCGTGCGCTTTACGATCGGATCGAAAGGAACATAGTCCAACTGCTCGACCGATTCCAAAGAATTCAAATCAGCCTGGCCTAAAACCATGGTATCTAAAGCATCACGGGCTGGCTCGTGCCATTTCGCAGCCATTGCAGCGTATCTTAAGATGGAGTATTGAGTTTCTCCTGGCCAGTAGACAGGGGTCTCCTCTTGGATCATCATCTTGTTCATGGTGAGAGTTCCGGTCTTGTCAGAACACAACATAGTCATGCCTGCCATATCCTCAATAGCTGCAAGACGAGTGACAATGGCACCATGTTTGGATAATTCTTTGGAACCTAACGCAAGAGTGGTCGTACACACGATCTCAATGGCAACAGGAATGGAGGCTACAATCAAGACGACCGTGAAGGAGATCGTCTCTTTAACATCCTCATACTGGGTTAGCAAGTACGTGAACACAATTCCTGACAAAGTTAAAGATAATACAACTAATACAATAACGATGTTGAGCAAAACTTTCTGAAGACTGCCTTGTTCGTCGCTCTCTTGAAGCAAAGACGCGGTCTTTCCGAAGAAAGTGTTGGAACCAGTAAATTCCACTGTTCCCTCAACTTCTCCTCTTACCACATTGGATCCCATCTTACATGAATGTCCTTTGTACATCGTGACGGGTAATGACTCTCCAGTCAAAGCAGCTTGATCGACATCAATAGTTCCGTCATTCACCAAACAATCGGCTGGAACAGCAGAACCGGCAGCCAACAAAACTAAATCACCTGGTACAACTTCTGCTGCATCGATGTTCTGCCATTTGCCATTTCTCTTCACTGTTGCCAAAGGCTTCAAGGACTTCTTCAAGGCAGCTACGGCATCTCCGGCTTTCGTGATTTCGTAGTAACCCAAAGAGGCGTTGATGAACTGGATCGCCAACAAGATAGCCATATCAGGCCAGTTGCTGATACCTGCTTCTGTAATAGAAGCAATCCAAATCATAATAGGCATGGGTTGCCATAATTGCTCCATGAAGATGAGCCACTAAAGACATTTGTCATATGAACCCGGAAAGAGCAAAAGCAACTCACCTTTGGTTTCTTCTTATCCATTAGTTCATTTCTACCCCATTTCTCTAACAAAACCTTAGCTTCCTCAGAGGTTAATCCTTTGGAAGGAGTAAACTCCTTCGGCTTTTCTCCCTCTTCATCGGGAATTTCTAACAAAAATTTAGAGATATCAACACTCAATTAATGATTTACCTTCATTGTCAATAGAATCGCTCTTAAGTTTTATTGTTCCTTCGGTCATTGGAATTCCTAGGATGGCTAAGTCCAAATTGTTAAATCACCGGTAAATAAAATTACCTTCATTGATTTCAGCATCATCATTGCCTAACTCAACATCATCCGGCAAAGTTTTCCACATCTCTCTTAATTCTCTTATTCTCTAATCTTCAGAGGCGATTCTTCTTCTTCTTTTCCTTTGATCTGGAAAGACTTAAAGAGATCTGCTGATATGCGTGGACGAGCAATTCCAAATTCCAAGATTCCTCCAAAAGCACAGCATGAATCGCACAAAGTGCATAATTGATTAGCGAGAAGCAAGTTGAGGAAGATTATTAATCCAACCAAACGAGATCATTGCATCAAATGTCTTTATCTCCAGCTTCACAAGAAAAGGTCAAACATGATATGCAAAAGTCAAATCAAAGGGTTGCAGAATTGCAATCGATTCAACGTGATTTGACAGTCACTGAAATTGCTTCCAAGTTTAAGGGAAAGTCTTTAGTGGAATCAAGGGTACAATTTGAGCGAAAGCAAAGTCAAATTACTCAAAAAGATAGACTATTAATGAGAGCAATATTTTACTTTCAAGCAAATAAGCGAGAGAGTCTCAAGGGTCGACAATCCCTACAATTAAAGGCCTCTGCCCCAGCCGCAAGTTATAAAATCAATAATGAAGAAGAAGTGAAACTTCCAGAAGCTCTTTCAAAACTCCAGTCATTTTGGACAACTAATCGAACAACCCCAACCAAAGGTGTTAGTCATCGCTCTGCTGATATTCAGCTTGATCTTAGTCCGAGGAGAACCCCAACCTTTAGACGAGTTAGTACAAAGGATTTCGAAGAAGAATTAGCAGAAAATGGAATTTCAAGAAATACTTTATGTGAAGAAGACTGGGAGCATTGGCAGAAGGCGATTGCCTCTGCTGTGGAGGATCAGAAGAATGGAGAATTCCCCGAGATCAGCCCAATGAATTCGATTAGTATTGACGAAGAAAATGAACTTTATTCGAGAAATAGAAATAATAGTAGCTTTTCTGAAGTAGATGAAAAGCTTACGTCTTCTTTTTCAGAGGAGAGATTGATCTCTCCTCTCCCTTCTCAAACTGAATCTCCTGAAAATGCTAACACTGACCCAATTCAAGACCCCACTTTATTTCAAGAACGAACTTCTTTTACAAATGAAAGTAAAATTATTGATGAATTACCATCTGCAGTTGTGGGTGATTACGGAACAGAAGAACAGCAGTTAGCAGGTAGACATTCACTGAGTCCTCAGAGGAGAGCATCGGAGCGTTGGCAGCGAATTGTTACAGAAAGAGATTCTGATGATGAGTATGAAGCAGAACCAGGTCCAAAGCCAATAGAAACTGATAATGTTGAGAAAGAGAAAGAGGAGAAATATGCTTTAAGCCAGCAATCAAACGATGACTCAAAGATAGAGAAGGAAACTACAAATACATCCACTGTAATTTCAGCTTCTAACCCAGTGGAAAATGGAATGGAGCCAAAAACAACCAAAGAAGATGTCAGTGACCCTCAAGATCTTCTCAAAGCGCAGGAAAAGCTTGAAACTCACTCTCATATTCAACAACCTTCTCAAGTTAACAATTCTACAGCTACATCAGATTCTTCGACACAAGGATTGGATTATCTCTTTTATACTATTATGTTATTAGTGCTCCTTCGTATCTTTTTCGAATTATGGACGTGGTACAGTGGTGAGGTAAGCAAAGCTATGATTGGCATTTATTTTAGAATATTCACAACACTTTGTAGACCGATCAAGTGATATCTCCCACACCATCAGAACTCTAATCACCAATCATTCAGAGAGGGAAAAATTTGTAAAATATTAAGAATTTCCTCTCAAGCATCATCTTTTATTTTCCAGTTTAACCTAATTGCTTTAGTGTTATATTTGTTTCCTAGGTACATGCTTTGGTAGTTTTCTGTTAAAGTTTAAGTGTAATTTGTAGTTGTAGTAGATTCTATGTGGTTTAGTATGTTTCACAAATTTCTCTAGCCATTATCAATTGATGAAGAGAGTTAGTTAGCGTGAGGAGTAAAAATTAAAAGTCTTTTCATCCTTTGTTATTCATGGCAAATAAATATAAATAAATAAAATATAAGTACTGAGACGATTCTTCAAATAAACAAACAAATAACAACAGGAGGTTCTGCGATATCCTAACTCGAAGATAAGGAAGATCGCTGTAACACATAATGAATAATATCGAAGAACTCAGGGTCTTGGATGTTAGTAATGACTCGAAATCCGACTAATCGAAGATAATACAACCATCGCTTATAATCTACACAATAATCGACACATGTTGAAGATTGATGACTCATGTCTGCTTCTAAAATTATCGTCTTTACATAAATTAAATCGTTATGGAGAAGTTCAACCTGCTCTTTAAAAAGTGTGGCATTCTTATCAGGTAATGTGTTTGGTTGATTGAAAAGATGATTAATACATCCTTCACAATCAATAAGTAGCACATTAAACCTGAGTTTTAATTTATCCTCCAACTGTTTTATTGTCACAGATGGGAGGAGATTAGAGCTTTCATTGGAATTCCTAGAGATTTGTGCGGGAATTGTACGAGTATCGTACGATGCAGATTGCAGCTTCATTTGCGAGGAAGGCCGAGAGCTTACAACACCTCGATATATCCAAAAGTTACATTGATGGAATTGGCGATTATAAGCCAAAAGATACCAAACAGAGGAGTCGGGTTCCACAGAGACAAGCTTTCCAGAATTGCCTTGAGTTCGAGCTATTTCACATGACGTCGTTCCAAATCTTCCCCCAAATTCAAGAACAATATCCTCTTTCTTAATATACTTTCTGACTAAATCGTGTTCTATAGCTTCAGTCGGGCAATGAGCACCAAGAAACGTACAAGACTTCTTTCCTTCCATTTCCGCTGAACTTACTGTTGAAGGGAGAACAGATGAGAATTCTGCAAAAGAAAATGTTTGATTTATAGCTGATATGCTAGATTGAAGTTGATTGGCAGCATAGCTATTCAACTCCTTCAACTTTTGTACGACTTTCTCTGTTTTTGCCTGATTTTGTTTCCTCTGAACTTTTCTCTTGTGCTCGTGTTGTAATGACTTAACTGATAATGTACCTTGGGACAACCGTTCCTTTTGTTGCTGCAATCGACTTATCACAACACCAAAAACAGAAAGAATCAAAAGCAATCTCATCATCAACATTTCTTGCATGATGTTGATTGATTTCAGTTTTTTTGAAAATTCCATACTTTTATTTTACGCTAGTCCTCTTAAGATTCAAAATTATTTTGATCAGAGATCAGAGAATATGAATGATTAATGGAGCAGAAGCAACCAGGAAATAGTTCAAGTGGTGGAAATTCATCTAATTCAAGGCAAGAAACAAAGGTTTCTATTTTTGGGCCTGGCTATCCAGACATTTCTGAGTGGGGTTTGGATCCAACGTTCTGGGTAAGTTACAAACAATCTCCAACCTCTTTGGAATTCAAGGGTTCTTTAGTCTTTCAGAAAGCTTATGATATGGTCGATTCATCACCAGATTGAGACTAAGATTCATCCCACCGATAATCTTCTTTGCCATTTCTACTATCGCCGACCAATTCAGAAAGTTGATGTGAGTGGTGTTCTTGTATCAATCGAGAGAAGCAGCAAGCGAAACACTATTATCCTTGACGATGGAACTGCATGCGTGCGTTGTATAAAGTATTTGGGAGTCTTTGACCCTGAATCTCGTGACATAGAGAGTAGTAATTACCTCCCTCCTGTCAACCCAATTGATGACTTGAATGTCGGTGATTATGTGAGTGTGAAAGGAGTATTGGAAAAATTAGAAACGAACACATCAGATTATGAGCTTATGATCAAGATCTCCATTATCAATCGAATCGATGAGCCAAATCTTGAATCGCAGGAGTGGATTCGAACACTTTACCTGACAAAGACTGTTTATGCCGAACCCTTCGTTCCTCCAAGATAATTTCCTCCATGAAATGGTTGAAACCATAAATTCCAAGAACAGGACAGGAGTGACGCTATCTTTGATCATCCTTTGTTGTCTTCTTCCTCATGATAGCTACACCTCCGGCACGACTAATCCATTCGGGGGAAGGAGGTCGATAGTCACTAGGCAAAGAGCGCTTTTGGTTTCCCCTAACAAAAAAATGTGCTCAGGGAGTGATACGATGTATACACATAACAAAAATTTACTTTTCATTTTCTTCTATCTTGTCATCGAACAGATCATGACCCCAACTATCCTCTACTTTCCTCCCTTCCCTTTCTCGATTCTTTCGAGACCGCGATTGACTTCTCCGCCTTCCTCTAGATCCAGATCTTGATCTTTCTCGAGCGGGGTTGGAATTACGAAACTTTTCTTTGGACCTCGAACGGCTTCTTCGAGTGTATCGATCACTGCCACTTCGGCTACGACTTCTCTGAGATCTCTCGGTTCTTTGAGAATTCATATTATTAGAAATCCGAGAGTTTGGTCGAACTCTTCCAAACTCATCGACCTCCTCATTCGCATTTGATTGGTGTTTTTGATCATTACTTCGTCGAGGTTCTGACCTCTCCCTTTCTCTCTGGTTTCTTTGGGTGAAATTCCGATTCTTCTCAACTTTCTTCTCTTCTACAGCATATTGTTTCTTCCATAGCAAAGCTAATCGCTCCGCTTCTGTATAACCTGAAGACATCGAAATTCGAATATTTCTTCAATTTTACACCATAGTGTGCTAATGTACGTACACTTAAAAAAAATAATTGGCGCGAGGACTTCAAATCACATAAAAGGGAAAAGGTTCGAGGTAAAATTCTTGAAAAGGTCTCAAGTAAGACCGAAAAATATTAAGAAATCTTTACTTGAAAAAGTTAAGAAGACCTTGTTCGTTAAATCACGGTTCGTCTGTGTCGAACCTCTTTCCTAATAAAATTCTATCGCACTAAAAATATCGAGTTTTCAAAATCAAGACTTTTATGACGAGTCGTGATCATCCAAAATCATTAATTTGGAAGTTTCTGAATCATCACAAGTAGAGAATCTTTCGAATTAGTGTCATTTGAGAGAGGGAAAGATGTGGTACTCTGACAAAATCATTTTATTGGTCTTCCTTCTGCTTCAATGCACTCAAGTGAATTCGTTCCCTTTTGGAAGGCGAAAGCAGAGAGAGAAGGCTGAGCGAATGCCGCACAGTCTGGTTCATGGAGTAAATATCTCTGATTTCTCAGGGTATGGTCTGATCAAAGTTCTAGAGAACAATCAAAACCGAAAAATTGTTGCACGACACAATTCAGCGTACGCTACTTTCGTTCCCTCTATGGACTCGATTGCCCCTTTGGAGGTTTTTCTGTTCTCACTCGAGGAAGTAGCTACTCAGTATTCTGTTTTAATTCTTATTACCGATGAAATTCTTGGAAGAATCGAAGCATTAGATAACCTATTATCCAGATACGATGACACGATCGGAATATCTGTTTACTCCGTGAAATCTCCTATGAAAGACCTTTGGAAACCCTTTCTGTGGGCACTTCCAGGCTTTAAGGAGGTTTTTTACCTGCAATGCGGTTCTGTTTTTATGAAGAACGCTGATTCAGTCTTTCGCTTGGGTCGTTGGTATGAAGAACTGTTAGGAATGGAAGAATTAGGCCGATCAAATAGTAATGACTTGTCCTTGACTGATTCAGCCTTTCTTTTGAAGCCATCGCTCACTGTTTTCCACCGCATGTTATCTGCTGCTCTGATGTCGCCTTCGAAACTGCCTTCTTTGAAAGAACTCGCGCCAAGTGCTAATGTCGGTCTACCTATTTATTTTAGCATGCCAAAGACTGTGCAGAAAACAAAGCCGATGCTGTGGCATGATAAAGTTGTCTTCATTCTCCGTTTTGATGGTGAACAGCCGTGGCGCTATTGGTCAACGCGATTCTACCGTCGGACCTTTGTCGATCCTGCCATTCAACAACGCCTGCTAGCATCTGGGGAGTGGGATACTGACGAATATGAGCCCATAAATGCTTGGTGGAGAGAAAAGTATCTAACAGCTCGCCAGAAAGAGTTAAGTCAAAGCTTGACGATCTATCAGGCTTATCATGCTCCTAAATGCTGGGAACCACTCAATAAGCACTACTACTTTCGCTACGTCCGACTCAATGGACCTATGCGCGATAAGAATGATCTCGATGCTCAAGCTCTCCATACACCGCTAAACAATTCCAGCTTACAGCTTGCGCTCGGAGAGTTTGGAGCTATGCTCGCAGTAGCAGAGATGCCGATGGAGCAGCTTTCGCCTTTTGTGGGATTTACTAGCTGGAAAGAACATATTAAAGCTGATTGGAAGGAGGGAGCGTCTATTGACTGGACTAAGGTTCGCCTCAAACCGCGCCATATCTACTTCTGGTACTCCCTATATCATCAACCTGAGAAAAATCTGTATGAAATGATTGATGCGCATCATCCCGGCATGCGCGCTATATTGCAATCAGTAATTCCCTTTCCACTCCCAGAGTTACCTCCGCAATCAAAAACCCACCGATATATTTACGGAAACTACTTCATTTTGTCAAAGGAGTTGTTTAAAGAATTTGTGGCCAGCGCAAGTGCGGTAATGAAAGCCTTCCTTCAAAAGTATCCTTTGGGTAGCACTTGTCCATACAGTGTGCCTACCGACACAGAGTTACCAATGCATCGCTGTGTTGGATATCTTCTTGAAAGATATGTAAATATCTGGGCTGAACATGAAAATCTTACCTTTGTTTATGCTGTCGATGAGCCTGTATGGCGCAACTCGTAATGCCAGAGTATGTATTATTATTTTATTATGATTATTAATTAGTATCAAACAGGGTTATTTGGCTTAAAATATACGTCATTAGAATATACTTATGATGTAATGAAAATTTTGATAAACTTACGACATTAAACGGAAAATCTGTAGCTCAGATTAGATTATCCTCTATTGGTGCTTTAACACAGCAGCATTGAGGTGAGCAATTAATAAAGACTACATAATTAATTGAAGAAACATTAGTAAAAATTTTGGTTGAACAACGCTTCACTTGGCTTTTCTCTGTTCATATATTGTATCGACATCGGGTACTTCATTCACAGTTATGCGATGTTGTGATATTAAGATGGGATCTAGAAATTCATTGATTTGATAGGTTTTGGTTTGGTTTTTGTTTTTGTTTTCAACTTTGACTTGTATTATATTCGATGCGATTGCGTCCCTTTAGTAAATGCATTCATTACCAATGTCGATTGCTTGGAAAATGTTATTGGCCATTCATTTCATACTGCGGTGTAAATTTCGCATAAGTTAGTGACTATTTTTCCCCTACCACAGTGTCATTGATAATGTGTTTTTTTATAGACTTACTTCTGTAAGATATAATAATTAGTTCGATAGTTTTAATAACAACTAATCTTTAGAATTTTACATAAAACATATGCATATGCATATGCATAATGCATACTCTTTGCCGATAACACGAAACCGATACCGATATGAACAGAGGAAACTGATGAATTAAATTTATCATCGTCAATTCAAAACAATTCAAAAAACAAATGCCATTCTCTGTCACACTTGTTAAAATTGTTCTTCATTTTCTTTTCATCTCAATTGCAATAGCAGGTGTAACAGTATGGGAATGGAAATCACTTCATAGTGATCGTACTTATTCAATCCCACCGAATAATAGTGAATATTCTGTAGAAGCTTTAGAAGAGATGATTGAACCACAAAAGTTTTTTATAGATCAAGTCTTTGAAATACCAGGTGGTTTATTAAATCCTGGGATGACATTAGATCCTCATAATTCATCAAGAATTTATTTTATTTATCGAATACCAACAAAAGGGAAATATGAACGAATCGGATGGTTTTTACTGGAATTACCAACCTTTCGAAAGATTAGTGATCCAGATCGAATACGTAAGTCTTTCTTTTCCTCGTATATTCAATTCTTATTCCTAACTATCATAGAGATCCTTGCTGAAGATCGTTCCTGGGTACATAACCTCTACGCTGAAGATGCACGTATTATCACACATAACTATGAATTACATTTATATTATAATTTTCATTTATATAAAAAAACATTTTTCCATGCAAAACTCCATCATGATAAGCAAGAATTATATGTCTATGAGAAGTATCATCAGGTATACTTCCAGAAAGAAGATCAAATAAGACATGAAAAAAATTGGATTGCATTTGAATATTGTCCTAAATGTATCTTCCGTAATGGTATATTATCAACTGATTATTATGATAATTATATGAAGAATCATGTGGAAGAAAAAGAATTAATTAAAAATAATATTAAATTATTTTATCCAAAGATTAATCAACCAGACATTCATTATACCTCAGAATATGATTATAGTCATATACAGAATACTCAATTATTTTATATTTATGGTTCAAATCCTTTTATTGTTGTGAAAATATATGAAACAGAGGAATATAGTACAGACCTTGCTGAGTTGTGTTTCGTGTCAGAGATTGTTGGAAATGTTTGGAAATGGGGTGATATACGTGGGGGAAGTCAAGCTTTACCGATTGATGAGAATTATTATATTACTTTCTTTCATACTAGAAATGCTATTACACATCATGGTGTTGCTACGTATGTCATGGGAGCTTATCTCTTCTCAAGGTAATAACCATTCTATTCTCTCCCTCCTATCTTCTAATACCTCTCATTTTATAGGCATCCTCCCTTCTCCATTACTCATATTACACCAGAACCTATTGTTCATGATTCTTTTTATAATGAAAGTGTTTCAGGATGGACTTATAAATCCGTTGATTATGTCATCTTTCCAATGGGTTTAGTCATTGATGATGATTATTTCTATGTATCCTATGGTCGGAATGATAGAAACAGTTGGATCATAAAATTAAAACGTAAAGAATTTTTATCATTCCTCATTCCAGTGGAAACAGTCTTATTAGGTCAATCAAAGATGAATGAAGACAAGACCGATGTTTTACGAGGTACTTTCCATTATATTCGTAATTCTACGATGGGTTATTACGTCCCGCCAATTAACCCGTATATTTATAATTATACGGAAACAGATGAAACTGCTACGATTCGAATTAAATCACATCATCGACAGAAACAACAACAGAAACAACATTTAGTGCAACAATATCAACAACAGCAAGCTCGAAGTCAGAAGTTTCATCTTACCGATAGCGTGAATGGTCATCGGGGGAATGGCTGATGATTGATTGATTGATTGATTGATTGAAATTGGTTTGAGTTGGTCTTTGTGAAGAGGTTCGAAGACAATTGTTTTCATATTTATAGGATTAGAAGAAGGTTTTAAAGTAGTTTATATTCATATTAATCATATCCTTTGTGCTCACTATCTATGTTTTCACTGCCTGTTCATTTGTTTTGTTAATAGATAATTGTAGATAATAGATCGATGATTAGTTTCTGATGTTGTAATCATCACCGTAAACTTATTTTTGACTCTCATCATGTAAACTAAACAGTAAGTCTATTTGAGAGATGTCAAAGCCTTGTCTCTCTTAGTAAGTGGGAGATAACAATGATGCAGTAAATTATAGCTTATCATCAACACAATACAACACAATACTAGTCCAACACAAAGGAAGTAGATATGTAACTATATTTCAAATACACGTATATATCTATATATATACAGTATATCTTTTAAAACTTATTTCTTATTATTTCTTGTTTCTTATTTTTTATTTATTGTTGTCTTATTGTCTCTATTTATTTCAAGGATTTGCTTAGTGTTGGTATTTTATGAATCTGAGATGATCCTCCTGTACTATTAGAAGGGAAACCAATAAAAGGAGTTGATTGTGAGACAGGTAATAATAATCCATTGATATCTTGTTGATGTTGTTGATGATGTTGTAATTGAGTTAATAACTTCCTCTTTATTCGACTTGAATCTTTTCCCCCACCACGTCTCTTCCCACCACCTGCACTACTACTCGCAAGAGGTGTAGTAACCTGTAAAGGTGCTAAAGTAACAGTATTCCTCTCTCCTCCTCCTCCTTCCTTTTGACCAATGAATTGAGGATGTGTTGTTGTATCATGAATATCATTATAACATAATGGACAATAACTCATCCCATCGGATGCACTACCACGTACTTTCCTTTCAGCAAACCAATTTAAACGATAATATGACCATTGTTTATATAATTTTGAATATTTTTCAATTAATTTATCCACTGATGGCATAATAACTAAACATACTTGTAAACGTTTTCTTAATGTAATATAATCCATATTTTCTGAATAATCTAAAAATTGTTTAATCGATTTAAATTGTAATATTAATTGTTGTAAATTTGGTATAAAAGATGGATCATGTAATAATGAGAAGAATAAGATTGCTGATGGTGTTTTATCTTTTTCTTTCATGATGGTAATTATTTCCATTTCTAAATCTTCGATTTCTTCTTCAGCTGATTTTAATTCATCTTGTAATGTTTTAATGAATTGTTGATCGGACATGGATGCAATCATTCCTGGTGGTGCTTGACGTGCTGGTGTTGGCAGTGCAGTGGTGTTGTAACTATCACTCATTCCTTCTGGTTCAATGGATAGTCTCGTTCCGGTGACAGCTCCTATAGCAGCAGCGATTATATCGTTATTACCTCGAGTTAGGGGGACGGTATTTGCTTGAGTTGCGGTGAGTGACGATCTTAACTGCTGTTGCTGCTCTACGAGAAAGTCGACTAATTGATACCTTTTTGAACGGTCTTTACTTGCCGTTAACCTTCGACGGACTTCCAACTATTAACAAAAGAATCAACAATGAAGGAAGATGAGAGAAAGAGAAGTAGATGACACGTACCATGCTGCCTTGAGTCTCAGAGAAGCGACTATATGCTTCATTTAATTCTTTTGATTCTTGTAATAAAATTCCTAATTCTTTAATGCTAATCGCTTGAATACTTTCAAAGAATGATCTTAATTCTGCTATACGAAGGTTAATAGTAATTTCTTGTGCTTCAACCACTCCCATAAGACGGAATAAATCCGTTAAAGAGTGTAGGAGATATTGAATATTAGGAACATCTGCTAACTGAGCAACGACAGCAGCTGGTGATCGATGAATCGTTTTAACTATCTGTACAGAATCATTCACTAACGATTCAATGGCATTAACTAAAGGAAGAAGACTATTACATTCATCTTGTAATTTCTTCGAAGATGTCAGAATATGATGTGATGCAGCAATAATATGAGAACGATTCCTTTGAGCAATCATCACATCCATCTTAGGCATAGCATTTGCATTAACAGGATAAGTAGGTGCCGTCGATAATTCATTATGTTGTTGCATAGTAGATAATAACGATGCATAAAATAGTCTTTCTTTCTGTAATTGTGATAGATAAGGTGAATATTGTTGATATAATAAAAATAATGGATTGGTTGATAATTGTAATTTTTCCTCAAAGGTCATTTGTTCTGGTGTGATTTTATAAGATCTTGTTACTAATATATCATTTTGATTATCAAAGATTGGTAATTCATAGAGTTTTTTATGAATCCATTCTTCTAAATCATCAGTTGATGTTGTTTTTTCTTCTTTCTTTTGATTGTTGGAAGAATTTGGTCCGATTAAACGAATTAAATTCCAATCAATTGGTGCAACTGTTTGACCTGTACGAACATTCATATAAATTTTTTCAATGATTTCTTCTAACATTTCTTGTCTTTGTTGATGATAAGGATGATCGTTATTATCTCCTTCCCCATTACTTCCTCCTAAATCTTGATCTAATTGGTGTAACTGACGTAATCGCGTTTTAATTTCACTTAATTCTTCTTTATAGGAAGGAGAGCGAGAAATCTTCCATGAAGCTTGGCGTGACATAACCGCTCCTCCAGCCGAAGTGTAATCATGGTTTCCATATCTTTGCTTGCCAGGGGTTAGACCTTCTCTGGAAGGAACTCTAGAAGGTACTCTAGACACTACCTTAGAGGTTTTATTGGTATTTCGTCCTGACGGGTAGTGTGAAGGATCTGCTGAGTCATCATAATTATTTCTCACAGGTGTTGGAACTCCCGAGTTTGGTTGTGTTCGATTCGTCGCCTCAGTGTGAATCTGTAAACCTCCATTGTTGGTGTTGATGTTCCTATTATTGTGGTCTATTATCCCTTTCAACAATGGAACATTATTATTCCTCAGGGTATTCGTTGCTGGGCTGGATGGTGAATTTATTTCCATAGTATTGCTTAAACCACCGGCAGCAAATGACTTAAGCTGCTCTTTTCTGGTCTTATCTTCAGTTTCGGACAGGAAGGAGCTTGGTGCCGCTAAATCCAATGATTTTTCATTTTTAAAGACTGAATTAGATGGGTCAAAAGTGACCGAATCGTTAAGGATAAAGGAAGCATTGTTAGTAATACTGTTATCAATATTTCCAGGGGTTGGAGATCTACAAGGGTCCATAAAAGAACGAAAGGTAGAGAAAGAGAAGAATTCACTTACGGTTGTTGGTTTGGACCGAATCCAATTCCGTGTGATCTTAGGTATTCTTTGACCTGTTTCTTTAGCTCAACATCGAAGGTCGCTTTCTGTTCTTTTAACAGAGCTTCTTTTTCTTCGATGATTCTCAACAATGATTTTCGATCTTTAGGATATTGATCAACTTTGTCGCCGTAAGAGCTAAGGGAATTGAGGGATCCTTCGTCGTCTAACAGTGTAAATCCACTTCCAGCACTATCTTTCTTACTAACGGACTTATCTGCAGCACCTCCTTTCTTCTTTCCTCCTTGCTTTGAACTCGACTCATTGTGAGAGGGTAAATTTGACAGAGCATCTTTCTCAGTGTTCGAAACTAAGTGTGCTTCACTACCCTTCGAACGTCTTCGACCCTTAGACTTCACCGGATGCGAACTCACTTCCTCTATCGTTTCTATAGGGTGTGAAGATGAATCACCCACGGAGCCATCCGTCTTTGCATCATTCCTTGACGATTGCAAAGGTGTAATAGAAGATCTCCTCCCCTTCTCATCTGTGTGTGATATTGGTATGGCGGGAACATTTTTACCAGCATTCTTCTTCTCATTAGCGAGTTTCTTCTTTTCTTCTGCAACCTCTGCGGCCGTTTGAAAGGTCTCCTTACGATTGACTTCAACAGTCACAGAACTGAATACATAGATAAAATCATGACATAAAACCTAAAATGAGTACTTACACTTGCTCCGGAGGGAGTTGTTTCGCCTCAACCGGTCTTGAAGATGGTGGAGGAGGTGAAAGTTGGGCCTTGCTGTCTCTTCGCTTTCTTGCACTTTCTCCGCGCTGACTGGTATTACCTGCGTTAGAGCTGTTGGCATGACTGTCATCGAACCCTGCGTTGTTGTTATTGCTGGTAATGTTTGTTTGCCGATTATTGGTGGCATTATTAGAAATAGAACTGCTGTTATTGTTTCCAGAAGATGATACTTGAGCGTTGCTACCATCTATTGTAAAGATTAATAATCATGAAAATGACTGTATAACTTGACAATCTCACCTTTTTTGGTATTCTTACTAACAATACTCGGTCTCGCACTACTATTACTATTGTTACTGTTATTGACCTCATTGCCTCCCTTTTGAACAAGTGAATCTCTCTTCTCTGTCTTCTTAGATCGAACAGCTTTCAAAGATTTTTCCATTTTCTCAGCAAAGTTTCCAGCAGCGGGACCATTCTCAGGTATCGTAGGAACACTCGATTTATCATGTAAATGCATCGTTTTATTTAAATGAACAATCACTTCACTATCAATTTTTTGAATATTATATTCTAATTTCTTTGTTGGAGATCCAATTAATTTAGATAAAGAATCAACAGACTTCCAAAGAAGATTCACATTCCCAGAGACTTGCTCAACAATCTCTGATGTATCCACAGATTCATCAGCTTCATCTACAGTAGTAACTAACTTTGTAAATAATCCTTCAATTTGTGTCTTTAAAGAATTCACAATGTTCGCAAGGTATTGTGTTCGTACTTGTTCTGCATTGACCATATCAGTTAATTTTTCATGACTTAAAACACCACGTCGTGAACTTTCTAACAGCTCTTCAATCTCGCGTTGTAATTCATAATGATTATCAGAAAATTGACCAAGCTTTTCTTCCATACCAGTCAAAAGAAAGCCAACTTCTAAATTATCAATTTGTCGAGTATCTCGATCTAATTGATCCAGTAACTTTGTAATGTTACTCTGACTTTCCTCAAGACTATCAATATTCCGAAAAATAGACTCCATGATGCATTCAACTTTGAATCTATTGAATATTCAAGTCAATGTAAAGAGTGTATTTCGATTTAAAGTATTAAATTGTTTTTGAAACGATCAGTCTCCTCTATCAAGAGCTGTTTCTCTCTCGGTTAATTCATCCTCTTGTTTCCTTTGGGGAGGAAATTTGATTTTTTCTTCATTAATAAACACAAATATCAAAGGTTAAACTCGAAGGCAAGGTTGGAATGGCAGAAAATTTGACGCTTTAGTACCACAAATAAAAGGAGAAATATCTTCATTTCTGACTCATTCTGGTGTGCAGAGAAACAATACCAAAATGACTATTTAAAAGAGCTATCGTAAGGAAAGAAAGGAAAGAAAGGAAATAACAATTTTATTCTGTTTATTCATAAATATATATATTCTTTGTCATATCTTTCAAACCATAAGTAGTTTCAATCGGTTCATTTTCAGATGAATTGTCAAAGAACGAATTAGGGTCTTCTTTCACCGGGATAAATCGCATTAAGACACCTAATGGAAGTCCTATCGCACCCAATGCGATCGTAATCAGCCATTCATTAATCGATAAAGGCTGCGTCTTCACGAATTCACCTCCCACTTCGATCAACATGATCTGTGTACCAAAGGTAATCACTGAAACAACTAAAAAGATGTGATTCTGCAAAACCCCACT
>VKHI01000213.1:0-45905 GCA_015145745.1 Poterioochromonas sp. DS
AAAAACACTAGATACTACTTTAAAGAAGATGATCTGATGAATCATCGCAAAGAAAACGCAGATATTTCATCGAAATAGTTCTTATCGGTAAGGCCGTACGAAAAAAGGTCGGTTTGCCGTTTAGAATGGCTGAATGAGTAATTAAAGTTGTTAAATGGGTTGAGTTTGGACAAATTGGCAAACAATGACAATGTCAAGAAGAGCATAATGTTCGTCTGGAATCCTTTTCTTGACATTATCTGAGTGAAAAGAACATTTCTTCCCTATGAATGATTGCTTATCGATATTCTACGGGATTCTGCTGTTTGAGGGTTACATCGCCCTGCCTACAGGTATGTGTCGAGACCCAATGAAATCGATAGGAATTTGACATTGGAATCGATAGGTAATGGTATGATACGTCGAATGAAATATTGATACATTACAGAGGATGGTAACTTTGAAAACTCCCGCTTTCACTGTAAAATCTTATCGGTTTTGATTCCTACCGATAAAAAAGTACAAAAAACAGATCAGTTAGCTGTTTAGGATCACTTCAACCTGTCAGTGGGGTTTTGTTTCTCGTTCGTACGACCTTATCGATAGAACATTTTTAGTTATTTATGAAATATCTGCGTTTTCTTTGCTATGATTTATCTTTTTCAAGCTGTTAAAAAGTCACCGGTAAGTCTTTCGGCCGAAAATAGTTCAGGCCGAATTAATTGCTCATATAGATAAAAAAGAAGAAAAGTTTACGAGGCGACCTGAGTAAATTACGAAACAAAACTAAACTTGAAATAAAACTGCACCACTACAAAGCTACTCTCTTAAACGACACTAGATGACGAAAAGAACATCCACTCGACAAATAACCACCAGCCTTGAAGAGAAAGAGGGGCTAGGAGAGGGAAAATACACAGCACTCAAGAAAAGATAAAAGAAAAGAACAACTACAAGAAGTAGCAAGATACTTGACAAAGAAAGCAAAACTCAGCACGAACACAGAAATACATCCTTCAATGACAGAGACAAACCACCTCAAATACTGTAATAAGTTTAATTGCTTCCGTTAACAATCTCATCAATTAACTTGGCTTCGCGTAAAGAATGCTTTCTTGTATTATGCTCGTAATGTTCCAATTTTAACTCTAATTCACGAACACGATTCCTTAACTGTAAATTCTCTTCATTTGCTTTGCTCAATTGCTCTATTAATTGCTCACACTTAATTTCTGCTTCAGTCTTTGGTTTTTGTAAGGAGGAGAATTGATATCCTTTTGGTTCACCAGAGACAATACTCTCATAGACAATCTGATTGCCCGTACCAATTTTATCCTAATAAGAGTCACTAATAACAACTTCGCTGATCAGAAAATGTGAAATAACTTACTGACGGAGCATCAACGTGTTGCGTCACATGGATCTGCATCTCGATACTACCCTTCAAGAATTGAATAAACTCCTTCGTTACACTTGGGATATGATGAACCTTCGTGTAATCAAAGATTGGAGAGAAAGTTGTCTGTTGGACGGCCTCTGTTATTATTTTGTAGTCAGAAAATGAATTTCCTCAAGCAAGACGGGATTACTTACCAGTTAAGAAAGTCTCTCCAAAGAAATCGTAAGAGACATAAGCCATCTCACAAAACACTGGTAAATCGCAAGCTCTTTTAATCTCTAATCTATAGGTCCATGGCTTGCCAATTAAATCTTCCTCGCTGTCAACGTCACGCACTGGATTACTCCAATCTTCTTCCTCAGGTCCAGCCAAAGGAACCCATTTCACCTCTAGCAGACCAACAGTATTATAAGGAACTGCAGCATTTTTAATTTCTTGCATTTTCTCTTCTTCTTCAGTTTCTAAATTATATAATAAATATTCTGGCCAATGAGTTGCTGTACCTAAATGAAAATCGTTATCAAACATTAAATATAATGGATCATGTCGTTCTGGTATATTATATTCATGATTACTATCAATACCAGCACGTAATTTACGTATTTCATCTTTTAATAATGATAATTTTGGTAAAAAATCTGGTGGATCAATTAAAATGGATAATTTTGGATTAGAATTTTCTACGGAGATTTTCACACGTGGTATATGATCATTACCACGTTCTAATACAACATCAAATGTCATATGAATACGATTTAATAAATCAACAGTTTGTTTTGCTTCTTTCGTTTTTGGTAAAAGATCTAAAATCGAATTATCAACAGCATTCATCGCACGTTGATATTCTTCTTCATTTCTTTTTACTTGCATTTCTGATTTTTCTTTTTCCCATTTTTCACGTTCTTCATGGATTCGACGTCTTTCTTCTTCTAACTGATCCATAGATTCAGATGATCCACCTCCACCACCATGATCACGATCTTGAATTAAAGCATCTTGGAATTCTTGCACAGCATCTTCAGCGGTCATAGGAGTGGCACTGACTCCATCCTCTTTGCCAGGCCAGCGAAGCATCATTAACTGATCACCGAGAGCAATACGATCATAAATTTGCACCTCTTCTTCGACTCCCTCCTTTAATCGCCTTCCATTCTTCCAAGTATCACCTTTACCAGCAGTAATTGTAATCCGATCACCAGCCCAACGAATTTTGCAATGATCACGTAAGACAGCTAAGGACATTAATTGAATATCTCCTTTCGCTCCAAATACTGTCACTTCCTTCTTTAAGATATACATAAAACGATTGGAACGAAAAGCATCATCATCTAAGTTAATAAAGTAGGGATTGGTATTTTCTGTTTCATATGCAACAAGAGCGATACCACGCTTAGCATAATCAGCACGCTGCTGCTCAGATCCTGCATTATTTGTTGATCCATCACCTTCATTAAGATTTTGCAAATCAGATTGTTTCGCTTCTAATTTAGCTTGTAATTCAGCAATTAATCGATCAGCATCAGGATTGGAAGAAGTTGATGATGTTGATGAAGCCGCGTTTGCACTTGCTTGTAATTGTGCAACTAATGCTTTCATGGCTTCTAATTCTTCCATAAGTCTTCTTTCAGCAGCAGAAGCAGCAACAGTAGCTTTCTTTGGTGCTAATTTAACGACCGATGCATTCTTAGCAAAACCTAATGTAGCAAAGGTATATTTTAAAAACTGTACTTCAGGACGGATAGCACAAAATAAATAAGTTCTTGCTTGTAACATAGTATCTTTCAAATATTTACATAAAAAAAATGAATTACAACCAGGTATTGATACACCTGGTTTTAATTTTTTCTTCATAACAGCTTCAGCCATTTTCATAAAGAATTGTGACATTTCTGATAATGATAAATTAATTTTTTTACCTTGTTCTTGTAATTCTTTGGTCTTTTTTTGATCAGGATGTGCACCTTGAAATTTATATTCAAATGTACCATCATCAAAAGTTACTTTACTGTATTGAGCAAATACAATATCACCAGCTGGTTCAGTACCAGCAAGATCGCATACATATAAACGTCCGCGTTGTTTCATACCTTCTGTTTCAGGGTGAGGCATTTCAACTTCTAAAACCATGATACAATGACCACGTGTGGACATAGGATTAAACTGTGTTGGCGCGATAGCTTTACGGGAATTGGCAATTTGAAACTGTTCGCGTAAATCATTCCATGAATGTAATACTTTAGTTTCACACCATTCAATATCCATAAAACCATCAGGATCTTTTCTCATACCATTTTTATAATGTTGTTCTTCAGCATTCGGTGACATTAAATCACGTACTGTATCAACAACATTTTGAAAATATTTCATTGATATTTTCCAACCATCTTGTTTTTCATTAAAGATTTCATATGCTAAACGTGGAAATAAACCCTATATGATAAGATTAAGCGAAGTTGAAGTAGAGGAAAAAGAAGAAAAGACAATGGTCTTACCCAAAGTGGATGAGGCTCTTTATGCTTAAACCAAGCTTCTGGTGCATCGACAGCATCAGGGCCAAATACAGTGTAAGTTTTACCAGAACCGGAGAGACCATAGGCAAACAACACAACAGCATTACCAGTGAGAAGATCTGTCTTAATTTTCAAACCACATTGCTCGTAGGCTGATTCTTGATTGATGAGAGTCATTTCATCTGCATCTGGCATATTGTCACCGATTAAATGGCGCTTATATCCATAAGCCGACCACCATGAGTAAGTGAAGGGGAAACGACTCGTTGAATAGTCACTATTAATCAACTCCACTTCACCTTCTTCATCACTAAGTTGACGTAATTTAACTCCGAGTTTATCATCGACAGTGAAAGGACGACAACGAATTGCAACTTTGATACTGACTGACATTTTGTCTCTCGTGCGGGGTTCTCAAAGTTACAGTAACCTTTAACTTAATAAAACTAAGGAAAAGAAGGATTGAAGGATCTTTTCAAGTCTACCCTTTAAATTGGAGAATTCCTTTTGTTTCTTTACTAAGTTAGCGACTACCGCAGATGAAACGGTAAAAACACCTCGAAATTAAAAATAGTCGTTTCGCTTTAAAAATATCGACATTTATAAAACTCGATATGTAAGAAAAGCACTAAAGCAATGTAAATTTATAAAATTTCCCATCAATTCCAAAAAAGATTCAATTGAAATTTACAAGAGGAAACATGAAGCCTTTCACAGTGTACGGGTGGAGGTTATCTTATTTTACAGCGAAGATTAATTGCTATTTTAATTACAAGAAAATTCCTAATCAGTTTAAGGTCATGAATGCCTGGGATCTCTTCTATGCCGCCCCTAAATATGCAGGAGCGAGTGTTATGCCAATTATTCAAGCACCTGATGGCACATGGATGCAAGATACTCGGGATATTATTGAAAAATTAGAGGGACAGTTTCCTGAACCCTCCATATTTCCCAACTCGATCGAACTTCGATTTCTTTCAAATCTTTTAGAAGCTTGGGGAGATGAATTTTGGATTCCTTTTGCGATGCATTATCGTTGGAGATACCCGGAAAACGTTAAATTTTTCAAGAAAGAGGCTAATGCACAGCTTTTGCCGGCTTATGTTCCTTCCTTTTTCAAGAACCATCTCACCGAGAGATCAGTTAAAGTTTTAAGTAGCTTCCTCCCTCTTGCTGGTGGCCGTCCAGAACAGCATGAAATGATAGAACTATGGACGAAGGATATATTATCGAAGCTAGAATCTCATTTCGCTGCATCGCCGTACCTCCTTGGTGACGCAGCAACTATTGCAGACTTTGGACTTGCAGGACCACTTGTTGCTCATCTTTGCCGTGACCCGCATTCGAAGAATGTGTTAATGGTTCCTTATAAGAATGTATTGTCCTGGTCAGAGAGGATTCAAAATGTCGCCAACAATGGGAAGACTCTAACCGAATCCGCCACTGCTACAATTCCTTCCACGCTCATCCCAATCATTCAAAGCATTATAAACGAATTTGTCCCAATGATACGTGCAACTGTTCCGCTTGTTCAAGAACTTCAAAAGGTTCCGAAATTTTCAACCGAAGGGAAATCGTTGCCTCGTATTTTAGGAGAAATCGAATTTCCTCTTCTTAATAATCAGTTCATATATAAGCGAAGAGCCATGCCGTTTCATCTATGGAAGTTTCAAAAAGTGATCGATGAGTACAATCGTAATCCAGAGACAGTAAAGAAATTTCTATCTGCAAACGGTTTGAATTCTAACATCTTCGATGAAATTCACATCCCCCCACTTCAACGAAATTCTGTGAGAGTGAAATTTTTGAAATAAAATGGTTGACCAAAGCCAAAGTTCCTTATAAAGTTTCTTCCATTTTAATTTTGTAAAGTATTGTATCAGTTTCCTAGTCTCTAAATCAATTGAAAGGAAGAGAACTGTAGATTCTAAATTTTGCTTGAATGTCGCTACTCTCGATAAAATAGACCTTGGCATCGTCACAAGAACAATGTTCCGTCTTCGTTATCTTCATAGTGTGAGACAAGCTGGATTCAATGGCATTGCACCTCTTTCTTCTATAGCTGAAGCTTTTGAGAGGATATGTCGAACAAGGGTTTCTCAGAAAGCGTTTCAACCAAGTCTTACTGTTCCTGATGCTGTTCTTCAGCGAGTGATAGAGCTTGCACAGCTCGCCCCTTCGAGTTTCAATATGCAACCATATAAGATAATAGTTATCAGGTAACGAAATATCATAAAATAGGTTTGGTTCATGTTCTAACTTTGGAACAGGTCGAAAGAGGTGAAGTTAGGACTCTCCCAAGCCATGATTGGTGGGAACATTTCTACTGTCCTAAATGCACCTATTAGTATAGTTTTCCTCGCAGATCGAAGTAAGCTTTGAGAACTGTCTTTTCATCTTTGGTTTACCTTTCCTACAGTCCCTAGTCGTCTCACTCGTAAGATGATGGACCTCGAGTTAAAGCATGGGACAGACCCTGGATATGTGAGTAGTCTCCCCGCTAAGGTCAGTTTTCTTATCGGTCCAGGAGTTGTCTCTTCCAAGATTCGAAGATTAGCGAGTCATCTATTATCTCCTCTCAAACCAGCTCCTCAGATCCACGCTCATCAGAATGAAATATGGTCAATAAAGAACACTGCTCTCTTCGCACAGCAGTTCATCTTAGCTAGTACTGCTTACGGATTAGAAACTTCACCAATGGAGGGCTATGATGAACTAAGATTGAAGTTTCAATTGAATATTCCACCAGAGGAATATTCAGTTCCCCTCGTTCTCTCTCTAGGATATACAAGCCAAGAAGCTAAAGACGCCGCACCTGCAGAACCTGTGAATATAACCAAAGATAATTTACCTGTGAAAAAGAGATTCTCTTTGCATGAAGTTACATTTGAAGATCAATACGGTCAACTTCCGCAATTCGCTGACAAGTAAACTCTAGAAATATGTATCTTTTCTTCGTAATTCGACTTAACTCTCCTTCTGATATGTAAATTAAATGGTTTTGATTAATCGATATGGTTTCACTGTTTTCCTGTTAGTATTTTATAACCTTTCACTAAGTTCTTTGGTTTAGGTTATTCGCTTATCATTGATTAAATTACTCTTTTAATGCGGAAAAAGAGACAAATGAATAAATGATTGCTAGAGGGAAAAACTGAACTGTGACTAAAGGTAACATTCGAACAAAAAACTAAAACTATTCATATTGACGTCACTTTCACTGATACTACTTATGCCACTAACTTCATTTCTAAAATATCGGAAATAAATGACGATTTTACACTGTTCTTCACTTGCGGGATCAAATCATCCTCAGCTAGACTCTGCACTTCCTGTTTCAATAATTCTTCCTTTCTCCAATTCACCAGACTTCTCTTGAACGTAAACGTTGTCTTTGCAGGATCATATCCTTCGAAGGATTTGTTAGGAGGAGCATTTGCATTGAGAATATGATCTTGAGTATGTAAAAGGGTGTTTAATTCGCTTAATATAGGATTTACGACCCTCTCTGATGAATCAACTTGCTGCACCTCATGTCGCTCAAATAATTTGTCGTACGTTTCCTTCACCTTCTGATTGTTGACACTCACTTTAGGCTCGAGGAACGTTGTTTGCTGTAATTTCATTCCATCTACGTCATTTAGTCCTCCAACAACAACTCCTCGATGAATACGAATATGCTCATATGATCGGGGCGCAATATATTTCCTCGCAGAAGAATGGGAAATTGTATCACGCCAGGCAATAATCGATTTTTCGTGATATCCAATGACGAGATTGCCCCAGTCATAACGATCATTGTGACGTGGCGCACTAATGTAGACATAAATACCCAACTCTTCTCCGACTTCTAAAAGTTTCTGAGATAGAGCAAGATCAATCGCCCATAGTTCGCTCATCAAAGATGGGGAGTACGGTTCAGATGCATCTGATTTGGAAGCTTGTAAGATGTCAGTATCAAAGTACTCTGTAACATCCTTCGAAGCACATCCCATGAATCCAGAGAAGCAGACAGTAGAAGAAATATCAGGGTTCTGCTTCTCAGCAGGGTTTACATGTACTGAATAAAGCAAAGTCGCTAATTGGCGAATCTGAAGTCTCCATTCAAGGGGAACCTTGGTAATCGGTCGAAAGATGTCATACTTCTTCGGCGAATCGGGGGTACTCGTGGCTTCATGTGTAACCTCTGAAAGCGATAAAAGGTGAACAACACCTTTCCAAGAACATAAAATAACCTTTGCACTTCCTCCGTAAGGTAAAGGGACCCAAATCTCCCTCCCGACAATAGATTTTATCGCATCCACTAAACCCTCTTCATTCCAATCCTTCGTATGAATGGAGCGAGAAGTAAGATAGTTAGAGATTTGCTCATTCAAAAACACGTAGAGGAATTGCTTCAAGTATTTCTGAAACAAGAAGTCTGCCTTTGGCCAATGAACATCATCAATTCTAGCCTTTGATAAGACTTGCACGGTATGGGAAGAGGAAGTAGTAATAAGTTGATGCTCTCTCAACAATCGCCCAGGCTTTAGGTTATTCAAGAGATCTGGAAAATAATGTCTACATTTTTCCAGAAGAGTTTGATTCACGTCGTAATAAGTCTTATCATAGTCATCATTTTCGTTAAGTTCCACTCCGACTAGAAACATTTCTTGTCTTGCTTGCATTAAGTTATAATCCGTTGATTTCATCGTATTGATTAGAATATCGCGTAATTGAGCTTTTACGTTCGAGGGTTGACTCTTGGCGGTGACGAAAGGTGGAGTGAGAGCTCGCTCAGTCCAACCAATCACTTTTACATCTTTCACTAGTTCAGGGTGATATCTTTGCATGGCTGCGAAAGAGATACAATCTATCGCAGTCAAATCAGCACTATCAGATAGAATGGCGAGAACATTGGCATTGTGGGAGCCTGTTTGAAGGATGGTATCGAGTGACAAGCCTGGTAAATCGTGCTCTTCGCAATATTTAGCGAGTGTAGTGAGAGGAAGGAACCATCCGCTGTTTGAACCAAAAGAGTTTATTGCTAATCGAAGTGATTTGAAGTGTTGAATTGCATCATGAAGATTGTTCACGTTTGTGTGTTTACGAGAAACTAATAAAGCTGACCGGTAATATCGACCTTCGCAACCGGGTACAGCGAAAATCGGGATTCCAAGCACTGATAAGTGATCAAAGTACTCAAGTGCAAGATTGGCGCCACAGCAATGACCGATACCCAGGCGAGGACTAGTCCAGCATGTATGGGAAGTTTCGTAAGATTCGATCTGCTCTTGAAACAAATCAGGGTTGCTTTTCTGTATATATCGGTACAGTGCAGCATCAGGCCTTGTTGGCAACAAGGAGCTGTAAATAAGAGGGGAGAAAATCAAGGACGAAGACATCGATAATGGTGGAATTGAAATGAAAAAGAAAAATCTCGGAGAGAAAAGATCGACTTTTGCAAAATTCTATTTTTTTATATGTGTATTTTGTGCGCATTTTCAGAACCTGGCCCGCCCCATTTGAAAGCTGACCGCCCATGCCCCATTGTGAACGAATGAATCATTGAAATCAATCGATTCGATCAAAGAACATCCTCTATAAATTGCCTTAACCAGTCGGAATTATCCCTTCTGTTTCTTTGATATCGCGTCTTTTTTGATAGGCTTCGTTGGCTTTGAGAATTAAAGCTGGGTGGAGTGCTGAAGATTGATTACTGTGTTGACGGGAAATCTTGGGGCTTAATCGGATACCCGGATTCACTTTCGGCTCTGAAAGAAATCATCGGAAAGTGTTAGGAATCGAGTACCTTTGCTTTAAATTACATTTTAGCTCTATCGAGAATGGATCATCCACAATCACCATCTACATATAATGTCCTCCACAATGTTATGGAAGGAGAGCATAGTGGGGAGGGAGATAACATGCTTTTAGGAGAAGGGGACCCAAATTTAGACGATGTATATGAAGAGGAAGACTATGATGAAATGGATTATCACGATCATCGACACAAACATAAGCACGAGGAGAAAAAAGTTGTTTTCGAATCTTTTGACTTTAATGATGTAGAATCCTTACAATGGCGAAAGGTAAGCCACTGTTACTCTCCTCATCGTTGTTTTTTACTTATATAATTCCTAATAGCATCAATTTCGACGATATTTCAATGGAATAGGAAAGTTCTGGACTGCTCCGCGAATCTCAACCTTCTGGAAGTGGGTTCTTACACTAGCTACAGGTTTAGGAGTAGCTTTTACCGGTGCATTTGTTGCAGTATTTACTGAAGTATTAGTTGGTTGGAAATATGAAAGTTTACATAAATTGATGGAAGAAGGAAATGCTGCAGGAGCTTTCTTCGGATTACAATTTTTCTCTTTATTTTTTGCATTAATAGCTGGTGGTTTATGTTGGAGAGAGCCTGCAGCAGCTGGCAGTGGTATTCCAGAAATTAAAGCTTTATTAAACGGAGTTGATATTAAAGGTGTTATTCGTATTCCTGTATTAATCGCTAAAGTCGTAGGTATGTGTTTCTCAGTCGCTGCTGGTCTTCCATTAGGAAAGGAGGGTCCCATGATTCATGCGGGTTCTATTATTGGTGGTGTCATGTCACAGGGTAATACGATCTCTATTGGTTACGATACTTCCTGGACGATCTTCCAAGACTTGAGAAATGATTATACAAAACGTGATTACGTCACGTACGGTGCTGCTGCAGGTGTCGCAGCAGCTTTCAGAGCTCCTATCGGTGGAATTTTATTTACATTAGAAGAAGGTGCAAGCTTTTGGTCCACTGCAACAACTTTTCGCTCCTTTATGTGTGCTGTGGTAACGCAATTAACCATTGGAATTATCTTCCCTGAACAAGCTACTTCATCTGCTGGTATGTTTGCATTAGGACAATTCGATAATTTATTTGACGGACGAAGTAATTTCTACGTTTATGAACTACCATTATTTATTGCTATGGGATGTTGTGGTGGTATTATGGGTGCATTATTCAATCATATTAATATGAATATGTCTTTATATCGTATGAAATATTTAAATATGAGTAAACAACGACGTATGATCGAATTATGTACAATTACTCTGGTTATGTCATTTATATCATTTATTTTACCTTTATGTTGGCAAGTATGTACATCACGTCCAGAACCTGATTCAGAAAGTACGAGTCAAGAAATTGATTTAATGGAAGAATTAGTATCATTTCAATGTTCATCAGATGAATATAACCAATTAGCATCGTTATATTTTACGTCAGGTGATACAGCAATGAGACAATTATTTCATTATCGTGAAGTAAATGGTCAAGGATCTCATTCCTTTACTTCAGGACCTTTAATTCTATTCTTTGTTCCTTATTTCTTGTTAGCTGCAATCACTTCTGGTTGTATGGCGCCTGCTGGTCTTTTCGTTCCAACTTTACTCTCCGGTGCGGCTTTTGGTCGTCTCATTGGACATTGGATGAATGTGACCTTCCCAGGTCATGTTGCTGATAGTGGAACCTATGCGCTCATTGGTGCTGCGGCAATTTTAGGAGGAATGGCACGTATGACAATTGCTGGTTGCGTTATTGTCTTAGAAGCCTGCGGTAACATTACTTACTTATTACCTCTCATGGTTACTTTCGCTGCAGCGCGTTATTCTGGTAACGCGATTAATGAACCCATGTACGATATGCAAATTCATTTAAAATCGATGCCATTCTTGGAAGGTTCCTTGCACTCTTTAGGAATGTTAAACTATCATCCCATCTCTCAGATTATGGCTCAACCAGTTGTTACATTAAATGAAGTTGAGAAGGTTAGACGAGTCATGGAAGTATTAAACACTACTTCACATAACGGTTTCCCAGTCGTTAGTAAGGATGGACGATTACGTGGATTGATTTTAAGAAAAACCTTGTGTACTTTATTAAAATTAAAAGCCTATTCAACCCCAACAGAAGCTCCAAGACAGGCTGATGGAGGTATTGTGTTAGCTCAAGCGTCTACTG
Source organism: Poterioochromonas sp. DS (assembly GCA_015145745.1). Taxonomy (NCBI): domain Eukaryota; class Synurophyceae; order Ochromonadales; family Ochromonadaceae; genus Poterioochromonas; species Poterioochromonas sp. DS. The sequence goes on from VKHI01000213.1 coordinate 11,870, forward strand.
TAAATTATGATACAATTGAAAGACCATATCCAAATTATCCTGATATTAAAGCTGTAAAATTAGCTGATAAAGAATTGGTGAGTATTCTTCCTTGATGTGCTTGGTGATGTCGTCTGATTCATGTCCTATTCAGAACTTTTGGTTAGATATGAGATCTCACATGGACCCTGCACCATCTGCTGTTAATGAAGCTTGTTCCATTCGTCGCACCTATACGTAAGCTCCTTTCAGTCATTTTTTTCTTTACTAATCAATTTGCGAATAGTCTCTTCCGTACTATGGGTTTGCGTCATTTGATTGTGGTGGATGGTGATTTACAAGTAAAGGGAATTATCACTCGTTACGATATGGATGAGCATCGTCTCAAACATTTCTGGGAAGAACAAGGAGAACAAATGCAGAAAGAGATGACCGTCGATACCTTACCACCGGCTGTAGCATATGAGATTCGAACTGATACAAACGTCCGTCGTCGCTCTGCGTCTGTGCAATCGAATACAACAGCTGATACTGTGGATTCTGAGATTGATATTGAAATCTTACAAAATGATCTTCAAGTCTCTGATTCACCTTCTATTAATATTCGTAAACGTATTCAATCTTAAACGATATCCATTGTTGAGATTTGGTAGAATTAGTGATAGTTGACCCATGGAGTTAGGTGGAAAGGTCTGTTCTCCGTTCATTTATTCGAATACATTGTGAAGTCTTCAATTCTCTAGAAAAGTTTTGTTTTGAGGATTCTTTTTTCTGGTTCTTGGTTTTTGCATTTCTTTGCTTTACTTTGTTTTTTGTTTCTCTTGCCTTTGATATCATCAGAGGATTTAGGAGGTATTGTTTTTGTTTATAATTTAATCTCAAAATGGAAAGAGTAAAGTCAATCCTTTATATCATGGTATTTAATGCAGACAGATCTAAATGAGAGAGAAAAAAATAAATGGAAATGCAGAGCAGGAAGAGTCTTATCAAACAATCAATCGTCTAAGAAAGCAAGGAGGGATTGCGAAAGCTAGCCCAGCGATATTCAGATTCAATACTTGCCTCCAAACTGTGAGCCATAAAGCCAAATCTTCCGTTTCGAACAACCTTGTCGGAGTGGATGACCTCATTGAACCCGTTGCCGGATATGTGGATGGCGAGACCAACTTCAAGGTCAGAAACAGGCAAAAAGCGAAGCTGAAGAGGATGGAAAGACGCCCCATCATTCTCATAGGTACCTACCTTATGACTTACTTCAGCTTCGCCATCAGCCTGAACTGCTAAAATAATCATTGTACCACCGGACTTATTACCTTCGAGAACAAGCTTCACGTAATTGAGATCATCAACGTAATAGACAATCCCAGCTTGACCCCCATGAATCTTTGGTAAACATTTTACGTCAAGGGAAAACCCACGCACAGAGTGATCACCATCATTTGCAATAAAAATGTTAACGACTGGTGGCTCGTCAACATGAAAGTGTTCAAGTCGGAACTCCCTTGTTCCCCAAATTGAACCAGTTTTACCGAAGATAGATAAGGCACCATCTTCATCATGTTTCCATCCAATTTTTTCCTCTCGAACAATCTCCCACGATCCAATTCCTTGCCAATTCATGGTGCTCAGAAACAATGAGAAAAATAATTGAAAGTTGGGAACTTTAGGGTTTGGATCCAAAATCCATGCTTCGTATGCTCAGATTGGTGCATATTTCTCATACGTATGCGCTGCATGGATTGAAGTCAAGGTCACCGTCATTCTTGCTTCATTCTTTACAGTCTTTCCAATAGATTTGACACCAAAGAAATTGAAATAACTATGATGATAATCTCACTTTCTCTCATTTTTGCTTTATTTTCGCCGTTATGTCTGGGCTTTGCCTGGAATGGTCCAAGAACTATGAATAAAGCTGCTTTCCTATCTTCTCAGCGTTCCTTACCATCTCGTAGTCAATTTGCTTTAGCAGCTGGTGAAAGTGTGTCTGTAGATCAAATAAAGACAGTGCGTGAAAGAACTGGTGCAGGAATTTCTAAATGCCGAGAAGCCTTGGCGACGAACGATGGAAATATTGAACAAGCAATAAAATGGTTGATACAAAAAGAGTTTGCCTCTATGGATAAGAAAATGTCCCGAGAAACTAAGGATGGATTAATCGGTTATTACATTCACCGAGGATCGAAGACAGCTGCATTAGTCGAGGTGAACTGTGAGACTGACTTTGTCTCTCGCAGACCGGAATTCCATAAATTAGCGAACAATCTTGCTCTTCAAGTGACAGCTAGTGATGGCTTACGCTACGCATATGAGAAGGATATTCCCGAAGCGGATATTCTTCAGCAGATGGAGAGTGAGATCCCACACTATAATAGGGAACATCAAACTTCCTATAATAGCGTCGCTGATGCACCAGAAAGTGTCAAAGAAACTCTTCATACAAAAGCAAAGAAATATTTGAAGCAATTTGTATTAATGGAACAGAAATACTATGAAAATAATGATCAGACGGTTGATGAATATATTCGCAGTAATATTCTTTCCTTTGGTGAAAATATTTTTGTAAAAAGATTCACTTTATTCAAAGTTGGTGAATAAACTGTTCATTTTAAACTAAGGTAATAATGCTTCGCCCTAAGAATTTAATTAAAGTTGTTTCCTTCGTTCGCCCAGTTTCTCAATAAATAAATCGACTTTTTGCGAAATAAACTAGATTATTTGGATTTTTCGAATTTTCGACTTTTCTAGTTCGTCATTTATTTCGATCATTTTCACCCCGAAAACGTTAAATATGATGCAACTTGAACAGTTATTTTGCGTCTTTATTGTCATCCTTGTTCTTATAAATGCAGCAAAAGAGGAGGAGGAGTTCTTTCATACATCTCCCACTGAAGTCATCCAAGAGAAGGTGAAGTTTCCAGGATGGCAAGAACCTGGTTTATGGCGCCCAAGGTGGTTTTTATATCGAACTATCATTGATGAATCCAATCCAACAAAAAAGCCAAAAACTGAACGATTTTGCTTGAAACTGAATTCAGACAGAACACTCTTAGCCTATCGCCTCCCTCATCGCAAGCTCATTGATTGGAGAGATCCAAAAGTAATTGAAGATACCAAACTCAATGATAGTCCTGCCGCAGGCTTGAAACAGCCCGAAGATATGGTTGCTTCGCGAGATGGTACATGGTGGTGGCAGGACAATAAGGATGGCACAGGAAGTATTAAAATCGAAGTGAAAGAAAAAGTACCAAAGAAGGTGAAACGTATTAATGAAGATGGTGAAATAATTGAAGAAGAAGAGGAATTAGGATTTGGAAATTTAATACGTTATGAAACTGATATAACATTTGGTAAAGTATTAGATCCATATGCTATTTATTTTGAGAATGGAGCCGTCTATAAATATAAAGATGCTAGAACAAGAGCTGGTGTTCCCATAGGAACAAAACTCATCGGTTCATTTAGTGTTACAGCTAATCCTCAAAGACCATTAATCTCGAAAGATTTTATGGCTTTTCAATAAATAAATCGATGTCTGTAATGTAAATAAAAGAAAAGATTTGTATTTCTTAATTATGCCGTACTACATAAAAGAATTGAGTGAACTTTGAGTTGTTTGAATCAAGAATGAGCAATAAACCAATAGAATTACATCAAGAAGATTTAGAACTTGATGAAGATGATGAAATTGTTGTGCCTTATGAAATTTTAAATCCAAATGAATCAATTCTTCCATTATTGCAGCATACTTCACCATCAAACCGATCACGATCGAACACTTTGAATGGCCCTCCCACACCAGTCAGTGCAGAAAAGTCTCACCAACCTCATGCAAATTCAAACTTAGAGGAAGATTTTGATGTTTTACCCATTGAATCCTTTCGAGAAGAGATTTTATCAATCCTTGAGAAGAATCAATTAATGATATTAATAGGTGAAACAGGTTCCGGTAAAACAACACAAATCCCACAATTTTTATTAAATTCATCCTATTTAAATAAACAGAAAATGGCAGTAACCCAACCACGTCGTATTGCTGCAATCTCTGTAGCTAAACGTGTATCAGAAGAAGTCGGATGTTCCTTAGGTGAAGAAATAGGTTATACCGTCCGCTTTGATGATTTAACAAATCCAGATAAAACCAAAGTAAAATTTATGACAGATGGTATATTAATACGTGAATGTTTATCTGATCCATTATTAAAACAATATTCTATTATTATGTTAGATGAAGCACATGAAAGATCATTAAATACTGATATATTATTTGGATTATTAAAAAATATTATTAAACAAAGAAATGATTTAAAATTAATCATTACATCAGCTACATTAGATGCAGAAAAATTTTCTTCTTATTTTTATAATTGTCCGATATTATCTATACCTGGGAGAAATTATCCTGTTGATATCTATCATTCTAAGACAAAGCAGATTATGACGATTAATGGTCCAGCAAATACATCTTATATACAATCAGCGGTTGATGTAATCTTAAAAATTCATTTACGTGAAGAAGAAGGACATATATTAGTCTTTTTAACTGGACAAGAAGAGATTGAAAAAGCATGTTTATTATTAAAACAAACTTTATTACAATATCAACAAGATAATGAAAAACAATCTTATTTATTAGATCGTGAATTAATTATATTACCATTATATGCTGCTTTAAGTAATGAAGAACAAATTAAAATCTTTCAAAAACCTCATCTTCTCCTACCGCATCATCCACAAACAACCTCCACTACTAGTGCCTCTACTTGCTCGGCTAATAATAAACTTTCAGTGAAGATAGAACCGTCTTCTTCAAAAACAATAGCAGAAAGTAAAGGCGGGAAGATTTTAAGAAAGTGTGTAATTGCGACAAACATTGCGGAGACTTCCATCACTGTTCCTCATGTGAGATTCGTCGTTGATGCGGGATATGTCAAGCAGAAAGTATATGATCCATCTCGCGGAATGGAATCCCTAGTCGTTGTTCCAACATCTAAAGTGAGTATTCTCTTTTTTGTTTATTGATCGAAAGCTAATGGAGTTCCCTCATCAGATCGCTGCATTACAAAGAGCTGGTCGTGCTGGACGAACAGGACCTGGTCAATGTTATCGTTTATACTCTTCTGAATGTTTTGATAATATGATGGATGAAACAATTCCAGAAATTCAACGAACAAACTTAGCGAATACAATCCTTTATCTCAAAGCGATAGGAATTAATAATGTGCTTGACTTTGATTTCCTCGATCCTCCATCTCAAGATCAAGTCCTCCAGGTTAGTTGTATTCGTCTATTTTGAGTAATATTGATTGATTTCATTTATTGCAGGCATTAAATCAGCTGTTTATGTTGAAGGCTATCGCTGATAATGGTGAAATCACTGTTGTCGGAAGGAAAATGTCTAATTTCCCTCTGGATCCTAGTTTATCACGAATGTTGCTCGAATCAGCAACAAGGTAAGCTCAGAGAGGGCATTTAATTTAATTTTGATTTTACCTTCTATTTATCTAATAGGGAATTGCATTGTTTAGACGATATGGTGGTAATATGTTCAATGTTATGTGTGGAAAATGTATTTTATAAGCCAAAATTACGCAAATCACAGATCACGAATAAAGGAGCAGGTCAAAATAAGACCAACCTTTCTAAATATGGTCCATCTTCGTCCGCTTCGAACAATAGATTCGGTGGGGGCGGCTCTGGTGGTGGAGGTGGGGAGAAGGATCATTTCGTGCGGCAATTAACAGCAGAAGAAGAGAGAATTGAGATCGCTCATGCTGGTTTAAGATCAGAATATGGTGATTTTATTACTTTATGGAATATCTTCCGACAATTTGAAAAGTTTAATTATACCTATGAATGGTGTGAAAGAAATTTTATAAATTTCCGTTCAATGAAAACTGCAAGAAAGATAAGGTAAGATGACAGCATTAATCATTTTTCAATCATGATTAACTTCTTCTCTCTTCTTTTAGAGAACATTTACAACAAGAAACAAAGAAATTTCATTTATTTGAATTTGCCGATCAACATTTAACCTCAATTAACAATGCTCGTGGAAGTGGTAAAGAGGGTAAGAAAGAGAAGGATAAGGAGAAAGAACGAGATCAAATTAGTGAATTAGGATTAGAAAAGCGATTATGTTATGCAGTTACTTCAGGATATTTTATGAATGCAGCTATGCAATGTACCAATGATTCCGTTTATAAATGTTTAACTCTTCCTTCTTCGTCATCGAAGAGTGCTAATCCTGATCTCCGTCTAGTTTATATCTCTCCGCAATCAGCATTCGCTTATACCACACCATCAGAGTATGTCATTTACCAAGAATTAGTGTTCAATAATAAATTATATATGAGAAATATTAGTTATGTGAATAAAAAGCGTTTATTCTCATTTATCAATGACTGGAAGCCAGTCTCTCCCTTACAGTTAAGTGGGATTCAAGTCACAAAGCCTGAGAATGCAAAAGTTCCATCAGCGGGAGGCAAACGAGATCGAGAAGAGGTTGCAATAAAAGTTTCATCGGAGGAGAAGCAAGCTGCGAAAAGAGGAAAGACTGAAACTGTCTCAATTCCGAGTGATATTAGTAATGAGAATAGTGCTCAACTATCTGCAGTAGAGCAAGCGAAATTGCGTTATTTAATGAGAAAGAAAGCAAGTTCATGAGTTAATATTTTGATGAAACAAAAGTTATTTGATGGTTCTTCTATTGAAAGACCTTTATTCGAGGAATAAAAAGAAATCTAAAGCAAAAAAAAACATCCTAACCTCTTTTCTTCTTTACTATCACTCTACCTGCATACACAGAATTTTATTAATAAAAGAGAATTGCTTTCATAACTCAATCTCTCTACTCCTACCAATGTGCAGACAAAATGAATTCCCAAAGGTCTATAAGAAGAAAAAAAAACTAATGTGGTCTAATCATGTACATATATATAATATGAGAGTAAACTACAATGTGAGATTGTGCGGAGGATGAAAAGAAACAATACACGAACACAATTGCAAAATGATGCAAAGAAAAAAAACAATATAATAATAATTGAGAACCAGTCAAACTATCTGCTGAATAAAGTAGTCTATAGACATGACATCATCAAAATCTATAACAACTTTATATTTCATATATTTTCTTCAATACAAGACCAATTTTAGTAAAAGAGTTGGAGAGTATTCGTAAGAGGACATGAATCAAAGAAAGAAATTATAATAATCAATGTCAGATAGAATGGGGATTATGCAATTGCTCTTGCAAAAGTTCGAATTTTCCCTCTTTTTGTACCATAGACAACTCCATGACCTGGTAAAGGATGGAATTGAGCAATATTGACTTCATCATCTCTGTCGCACATCACTGCTTTTGTTTGAAGGGAGGGATCCTGAATGTCAATGATCTCACATGCTGCATCTCTGATTGTGGAATTAATACTTAAAATCAAGGAGATATTATACTACATTACCTTTGCTTGTGATCTTCCACAATTCCTTCTGTTGATCTTACACCGTAACCGATCAGTACATATCTTCCTGTAGGAGAAAGTTTTGTAGAGGTAATCGCCTTCATTAACTTCCCTACTCACAAATAAAAATTCAAAAATTTAGTCTCACCATTTTTTTATCATATTAATTAGAACAATTTTTACCTTGGAGATGTCTAGCATTCAATAATACTGGCGTTAAAGTTTGAAGCAGCTCATTGTACTCAAACTTAAAGATACAAACATAGTCGTCGTATCTCATTCCTATCATCAACAGAAAAGAGATTTCATATGAATAAATTGAGCTCAGAACTATTATTCATGTCATACCTGAGAGAGAATTGGGATTTTTGCTGATAGTAGCTTTAAGTCTTCGAGTGTGAGGAAGACGTGTATTAGGTTGAATTGACTTTAATGATCGAATCGGAAACTCTTGGACCTTTTCAAGACTCGCACGATGTTTAGATTGAGGATTACTGCTTGTCGTCGAAGCTGTTGGTGGATCGCACTCGTCCATGCTGGAAGTCATCAGCATTTCATCCAGGGACAATTGATGGGAACTATTGGTATTGCTGCTATTCGAATCATCTCGAAAGAGAGCGGTCTCAATACGAATTGGGTTCGCCTAAAATGGTATAAACCATTTTCACTAATTTGGGGGAATTGAATTGTTCAGTTCTTACCTGCTGCTTGTTTTGTGTTGGGGTTTTGAAGTCAGGTGAGCTGAAGAGTTGTCGCCGAGTATTATTCTGGCCTGTAGACCGTTCATTTGTTGATGGCAACATAAAACCACCATTATTCAAATTTCCTTGAAGAGTAAAACTGCTCAGTGGCGGTTGCGGAGGAAAAGGCACAGGATTCATCTCAATCTGAGACTGGTAATTGAATGTTGGTCTGTATTGCAGCGGAGGGACTGCGATTGGAGCAGTGGAGGTAGCAGGGCCTTGTTGGAGAAATGGATTTGATGCAGCAGCGTGAGAAGACGCAAGAAGTGATCTTTGGTTGAAAGACGGAAGAGTCGACGGAGCATTATTCCCTCGTAGTGATAAATTATCCCACTCGAGTCTGACCGGAACCGCAGGAGGGAGAGCTGTAGGTACAACCATAGCTTCCTCTTCATCAATTCGTTCAGTCGTTGAATGTGGAGAAAAGGAGAAAGGGTTAGGAAGCCATCTTCTTACGTCCTGGTCCTCATATAAACGAGCACAGGTGACGAAATAATTTCCATCTCGCGATATATCAAACCCTCCATCAGAATAAAGATGAATCTAGTAAAGTTTAAAGCTAAGAGCTCACGAAAAATTTCAGAAAATTGGTACCTGAGGAAGGACAATCGGGTAGGATAGAAGTTCCTTTGGTTGAGTATAGGCGTTAATATTGATAAAGATTGACGAGAAAGGAATCGCATACAGACTAAACGAACAAGCGATTCAATCAATAATAAAGAATATCTTTTGGAAAAAGACGAAAGCCTTACTTGCAGTATATTAATGACTCAGTTGCTTGCTTCGGTTTATCTGGTGCAGCAGCAAGAATAAATTCTCCCGAAGGATGGAAGCAAACCGCTCGAATATTTCTTGAATGGACAATGGGACATGTAATCATATTATTTTCAGCCAAAGGAGGAGCAGCAGACGAAGAGTTGTTCGAATTCGACCATTTCCAAACTTCTAACTTTGAACCACTCGCCACAGCTAAATAATCACCATCAGGGTGGAATGACAAGGAAATAATAGAAAACTCGAAATTCTTTAAAATTAATTGACGATCTTGTTCAATATCCCAAACTCTTACCTATTGAAAATGCAAAGGTAAGTGAATGTCATCGAAAATGAAATTAACTTACTTGATATCCGAGACACCCACTTGCAACAATGTTTGGATTGGTTGGATGATATTTTACAGTCCATGGTGTTCTTGGATGTCCATGAAAGATTCTATACGGTTTGTTTGAATAGAAATTAAAGATCTTCACAGTATGATCTCCGTGCGTAGTTGCGAAAGTTCTTCCATTACAAGATACAGCGATGGCAATAGTGGACGAAACATTCGGAGGAAGTGGAATATCCTCTTGTAATAATTGTCCTTGAACAAAAGAGTCCTCTAAAGCATTTTCTATCTCCAAGTTTTTTCGAATCGGTATTAATTCTCTCGCTTTTAACAAATTATTGACGTTCCACATCTTTTGTGACGTCATTTTTTCAAATATCAGAAGAACCAAAGATTAATAATGATGGTAAAGGCCAACAGCGTCAATTGAAGGGACAGAGGCTGAATAATCAGGATAGTCGTTGAAGGGGGCGGTCAGTTAAATTCGGAAAAAATATTGCGAACTAAATTCTCAAAGTCTTTCCGAAAAATAAAAGTTATTCACAAAAAAAAAAGTCAAACACTCAAACAAACTGATGAAATAACAATCAATAGTTACAAGTTTTAACTGTTTTGAATCGAATAAAAGGTCTAAAGTCTCAACTTTTCCTCTAGTTATCTGTCTGTCTCTCTGTCTTTTTTTAACCCGCCAAATTTTAAAACCGATAAAACGATTGGTAGTGTAGAAAACGAATCGTACTGTTCACCGTTTCTTTTTTGCAAAGGAGTGTTGTAGTGTTCGAATTTTCGTTTGAGTTGCACCAAAAGTTGATTTTGGAAGTTGTAGTTACCTAGATTCACAAAGACTTTAATTCGACATCATCCAAAAAATTGTTGTCATTCTTCGATCATTCTAATAGCCTTTGTTGTTTGGTCGTTGGAAGGGATTGCAAAAATTTTCAAAGATTTGATATTCTCTTAAGCATATTTGTTGATTTTTGATTCTTTTCTTGTTGATTGCAAATAATGTCGCAGAAATTTGAGGCTGAACCATTAGATTCCGTGGAATTAGGTTCACATAAAAGCCATCACACTTCTGGGAAGCATTCAGATAAGCACGAGGAGGCATCAGCGGCTCATCCCGTCGTTGCACATGGTGGGCATGGTGATCATGGCCATGAGGTGAGGCTTTTTTCCCTTGATTTTTCGCTTCTCTGATGGATAATTGACAGGAGATTCCTCCCACCAAAGTACCTGAGTGGATCGTCGATATGGTAGAGTATGTATTCAAAACAAAGAAGAGAAAAACCACAATTGAGGTCGGTCTTCACAAATTTGTTTCTACGGTGTTTTATTCTGTTCACTCAGATGGAGATCTTTACTGGCGTGATCCAGTTCATTTCATGTTTATACGTCTTACCGGTCGTCCCTTATCAAATGAAACGTGTTGGATATGATGAGCAATCTTCCATCATCGCAACTTCTGCAACTTGCGCTATTGGTTGTATTATCGGAGCTTTCCTTACAGACATGCCTTTCATCATTGCACCACCCACATCTGTCTCAATTTTCTTTGCCGTATCAATGCAACAAGCTGGTATGGGTTACAAAGAAGGCAATGCAGCATTAATTATTTCCGGTGCGGCCCTAGCTTTCATCGGTATCGTTCCACCAATCGGTAGATTCCTCACCAAAGTACGTTCTTGAATTTTCTCTTTCTTTCATCTTTCTTGACCTTTAAATTCTTTAGTTAATCCCTGATAGTATCCAAGCAGCTATATCGGTAGGCATAGGTTTAATTACAGCACTTGCTGGTGCGATTGAGATTAATTTAGTTGTTAGAGGCGAATACACGATTTTAGATATGGGTGAACTTACTCCTGAAGTTATTGTTGCAATCTCTGCGTTAGTCATTGTTGCAGTGCTTCTTCATTACCATGTTAAAGGAGCTTTCTGTATTGGATTGTTCCTCGGAACGTTTACTTGGTGGATTATTTCAGATGAGTGGCCACATGCTGTTGTTGCCGCTCCAAAAACAATTAATGACAAAGGAGATTTAGCTAATGATCGCATAACATTATTGATATTTAACTTATTCTTTTTATACGTTTTGACATTAAACGGTTTGGCTAGATCTCTATCAGATTTAGGCAATTTGACTAAGCCTTCAGGTGCAATTCCTCGTGGTAACTTTTTGCTGATTGTGTGCGGATTAACTACTATGCTTAGTGGCTACTTCTCTGGTCCTCCTATCTTGATTTCACCAGAGACTGCTGCGGGTATCAAGGCTGGTGCTAAGACTGGCCTCAGTACTTTAGTTTGTGGTCTCCTTTTTGGTGTTTCTGCCTACTTTAGTCCTATCTTTGGAGCAGTTCCAGCTGCTGGTACCGCACCGTTACTTATTATGGTCGGTGTGATGATGTTTGGTAATAGTAAACGTATTGATTGGACTGATTATAAACTTGCTGTGCCTGCCTATTGTGTATTGTTCTTCATCCCATTCACTTATTCCATTTTAAGAGGTGTCGCTTTTGGCTACGCTATTTACATTGTCATTTCATTCTACACTGGAGATTACATCGAGAACTTCCGCAACTTTATTACTTCTTGTGGCGATCCATTTGGAAGAGGTCCAAAACCAAAGCCACTAAGTCAATTAGAGAATGCCAGTGACTCAGACGATGAGGATCACAAACATAAAGAGGAATCTGAAGAGGAGGAAGAACAACATCTGAAATCGAAGACTTTCTTAGGTAAGACGATGGTGAAGCTTAATAATATTCTAGACAAGCAATTCGAGATGGAGGATACTGGAGGAATCGTCAAATTCGATCAATTCTAAGAGAGATGTGCCTTTGGATTAGATCAGAAGAGATCTTGGCGATCGCCGGACTAATGATTGGTTGCGGGGAATTTTACTGATTCGCTGTCTTTAGCAAGCAGTTGGACGAGTGTTCTTCTCCGTTTTTAATAGTTCTTTCTTTTTTGCTAGTTTGTTTTGTCTTTGTTTTGGTTTTTTTCATCCTCTTTTTTGCTTCTGTTCAATCGTCTTTATCACATCACAGCATATAGAGCATTGAAATTTTTCTTAGTTTTTGTGATGTTCTGTGATGGGGAGGATGATAGCTCACAAGGGATAATTTTTCTTTTGATTTCAGAAAGGTTTACACTAGAGAGAAAGATGAGAAAGATTAATTATTCAATTATTGTAAGCCTCAAATCAACTTTCCTAGAGAAAAACATCAACTTTCCATCACTCTTCCTCCGCAGGGTGATTGTTTTCAATTAAGGCGCTGCATTGTATTTTCGCAGAAATTGGCATTGCAGCTGTGACGATTCATATTCATTGCACCACTTCATTCATTCATGATGATTCAGTTTCACAGAATTGTCAGATCAATCCTGATTTCACTCGGGTTTACTCTACTTGCTCATAGTTTTCTTTTCTCTTTGCGTTCAGGCAAAAGTACGTTCCTGAAAATGGTGTACAAGCAAGAACGAGTAGGAACTGCGAGTTTAGATTGGGAGAGCTTAGGGTAAGGAAGGAATTCTTTACTCGTATTCCTTTCACTAAGGAGTTTAGTTTCTTATATAGGCAAACCAATACCCTGGTATTGACTGATTATAAAGATGGAGCTTGGGGAAAGCTTCATGTAAGAAATTACCATCTTATCCGTTATAACCGTAGTTGAATCTTCTTTCAGTCTCAAACAGATCCGATGATTCGTGTGCATGCTGGAGCTACATCCTTCCATTATGGCCAATCTGCCTTCGAAGGTTTGAAAGCTTTTCAGTGTCAAGATGGAAAGATTCGTATCTTTCGACCTGAACTAAACGCAAAGCGAATCAATAAGGCGTGTCATCGAATTTGTATGCCAGAGATTCCTGAGTCATTATTCTTAGAAGCAATCAACCGAGCGATTGAAGAGAATGTGGAATTCATGCCACCGTATGGAACAGGAGGAGCCTTGTATATTCGACCACTCATTATTGGGAGCGGAGGAACAATTAAACTCCAACCAGCAGATGAATATACCTTTCTTGTGATAGTAATGCCAGTAAATGATTATTACAAATCAAGTTGGAATTACCAACCTGCAATCATTGTTGATGGTTACGATCGTGCAGCACCTCGAGGAGTTGGAAATGTGAAAGTTGGAGGAAATTATGCTGCCGATCTTCTTCCTAATATTGATGCTAGAAAAGCCGGATTTCCTGTCGCACTTTATCTTGATGCAAAGACAAATTCTTACGTTGAGGAATTTTCGACTTCTAATTTTATTGCGACAACGAAAGACAGAAAATATGTCACACCAAAGTCTGATGCTATCTTAGAAAGTATTACCAACCTTTCTCTAATGGATTTAGCATTAGACGAGTCTTATGATGTTCAAAGAAGACCAATTCATGTGGATGAGATCTTTAACAACAGATTTACAGAGATTGGAGCATGTGGCACGGCAGTAGTGGTCACACCGATCGATCATGTATATTATGGAAAACAAGCTCTTAGCCTTTCGAAGCCAGACAAACCAGATGAATCAAATATCTATCAACTCTATCGACGCTTTCGAAGGATTCAATGTGGTGAGGAGGAAGATAAATTCCACTGGCTTCGAGAAGTACGTTAATCATAAGGAAGAGTAATATTTTGAATAGTGACAACATTAAGTTCTATTGCGCTAAATTATATATATGTCAAAGGTGTGCTTACATAGTTTGTTACTTCTTTTCAAACATGGAAAAGGGATAGTCGATTTATGTTTAGTGAATAGTTTTTATGTTCCGCCTTTGAATGGTAAGTCAATAGCACTCCTCATGTTGTGCTGTTGTGCTCGAGACAAAAACCGTTGAAATAGCAAAATTAACCAAAAATTAAAAATTTAACAAAAATCAGAAGAGAAAGATAAACTTATGATCCTCTCATCAGTTAGTTATATCTGTATGACTCTAATAGCAAAATTACAATTATGAAATTGTGTGTGGTTTATTGAAGTATGCATGTTTGACTCTAGAAAATATATATAATTGACTATGATACTTCTCAAAGGAAATCAAAGAATCAGAATAAATAAGAATGAAAAATCATTATTATGTGATAAAATTGATAAGTTGGTACAGGAAGAATGTAAGATCATGTCTATTGTCTGCGTTTCACTATAATTTCGCAGAAGTTATCGATATATACAAACCAAAAATTAGAAAAGCAAAGCAACGAAAACACTATAAACAAATACCAAAAATAAAGCAAACAAAATTGAGAAGCGAGAGTGGAAGAGGGATTCGAGATACGAAGAATATACTCGAGACAAAGAATTGGTTCCTAGATCTAAAGAATGATGTGAGGAACACGGGGAGCAAAGCAAACTATTTAGATAGAAAAGAGAGGGAAAAAACAGAGAATACATTGAAAGTAAAAATAGAGCGAGAGAAAAAAGCGTGTAATCTATATCTATTATAGATATGATTTATATTCAAATGCATCGGTGCTTCTTCTCATCAAGATCAACCCTACAATATAATACAACAAATCATTTTATTAATTCATTCATCATTTATCTTTTCACTTGATTTAAAATAAGTGAGGAAAGAAGGAAAGATATTTTAATATTCTCTTTCCTGATTGACAAAATGGGAATGTACAATTAGTACAAGAACATTGTTGAATATGAAGTAAAAGAACCTTTGTATGATAACATAATTCATGTTCTTTAGCTGAACCATGAAGATTATCACATGATTTTGTATGTAATATTAATGCTAATAATCGAAAGTTAATATTACCATCTAATAAATCCTTTGGTACTTTATCTTCACATGCTTTCTGTATTGATGGTTCCGTAGGGAATAATGCAACTAATACTGCATCATCTAAATATAATGGTATTGAACCAGCTTTGGATAAATCAATAAATTCCTCATCCAACACTTCATGATATAATAATTTCATATTAGGATCTAATTCTCTTGCGTTCTGAGGTAATGCGATATCAATGATTGGAATTTGATTCAGTTTGCAACATGGACATGGATGATATTGTAATGAAAACCATGGATTATCTTGAACAATGCAATAATATTTCTTGGAACATTTGGAGCATTTATAAATCACTGGGTAAGGAATCTTCGTTTGACCATCCCAATTCTTCTTGGATTCATCACAACAGTGAAGTGATCGTAAAGGCATGATTTGAGAGGTTCGAAGTTTGACGTTCCTGATATGTGGGAGTGGGGCAGTAGGTGGGGGAATTGCAGGAGGAGCAATAGGAGCAGGCGGTGGCGGTGGGGGACAACAACCTAACTTCTGCAGATCACTGGAGGAGATAGGTCTATTAATCTCTGTTTCAAACGCTTGCTCTGTAAATTTTCGCTTTCCTATTGCAACAATGACACTATCCATTTCAAATCTGTATGAATCACAGTTCAGTCAAACATAAAATTCTTTAACCTTGCTTCATCTTCTTACCTATCGTTTGAGCTTTTCACACAGTCCTAAGTTTTCCAAAAACAAAGTTTCCGTAGAGTTCAAATAAAAATCTTAATCTTCAAAGATCAAATTGTAATTTCATATAATTTATTTTGTATTTTTTAATCCTAATTAATTGAGGTGATATATATTGATGATGATCTTCTTCTACTCCTCAAATCACTTCATACACCTACCTCACTTCGTTTCCCAGCCCCGCTGGCCACTCCCCCATAAACCCCACATACCCACACTCAAGGGCATGCCCTTTCACCTGCCAAATGTGAAGTGAGATGAGTTGAAGAGAGAAAGTGCGTCACAAATCACCTCAAAACCTCTTGAAATTGAATGCAAACTTCATTCTAGACAAGTCTACATGAAGACTTACATCATTACAATCTAAGAGTCTATAGTACTTCAACAGAAAGATAATGTCTTAAATTACATTACGATCAAAACATTAAGAACTACTCTATATGGAAGCGCTAATAGAAATGTAGTTATAGTTATAATTGTAAATCTGTTAGCCAGCGAAATTTATCTTCTTCTTCTCCACATTGGATTCTACGAATACGTTTATACATTGAATATAACTTGGAATTTTCTGGTCGTTCATCTACTGGTGATAGTTGTATCATACGATTATGATAATATACATGATCGATAGGTGTGACCACTACTGCCGTGCCACAAGCTCCAATCTCTGTAAATCTATTATTAAAGATCTCATCCACATGAATTGGTCTTCTTTGAACATCATAAGACTCATCTAATGCTAAATCCATAAGAGAGAGGTTGGTAATGCTTTCTAAGATAGCATCAGACTTTGGTGTGACATACTCATTATTCTCAGTAAATGCAATAAAATTAGATGTTGAAAATTCTTCGATATGTGTGTTTGTCTTGGAATCTAAGTATAAAGCTATTGGAAAACCTTTCTTTTTTGCTGATATGTTAGGAAGGATATCAGCAGCGTAATTACCCGCGACCTTCACATTTCCTACTCCTCTTGGAGCAGCGCGATCAAAATCTTCGACAATCACAGCAGGAACAGGGGTCCAGCCGGCACGATAATAGTCTGAGACAGGTAATACTAACACTGCGAAGGTATAGTGATCGGCAGGCTGGAGACCAATTCTAGCCCCCGAGCCAAAAACTACAGGTCGAATATACAAGGCTCCTCCTGTTCCATACGGTGGCATGTATTCCACATTCTCTTCAATCGCTCGGTTGATTGCTTCTAAGAATAATGACTCAGGAATCTCTGGCATACAAATTCGATGACACGCCTTATTGATTCGCTTTGCGTTTAGTTCAGGTCGAAAGATACGAATCTTTCCATCTTGACACTGAAAAGCTTTCAAACCTTCAAAAGCAGCTTGACCATAATGCAGTGCCGTGGATCCTATGTGAACCGGAACTAACGGATCAGATCGAGACTATAAAAATTTAAGAAAATTTCAAAGAGGTTGATAAATAACCGACCTGAGGCTTTCCCCAAGCACCCTCTTTATATTCTGAGATCACGAAACTATTCGTCTGTCGATAAACAAATCTATATTTAATGTCAGTCCATATTTAACATCAGAAGAGAAACAAAGTCAATTACCCTAAATTTGGCCAATCCAGCTTCGCCTTTCCTACATCTAGTAGTCTATTACTAGATTTCATGAATATTTTAGGTTTTTGCGGATTCACCCCAAGAAGAGAAAAGCCTTCAATGATTGTCGATGCAACAACCAACAATAGAAAAGAAAAAATTAACCTCTTCGCCATGTTGTTCAAATACAATCTTTTCCTATAAAGATTTTTCAAGAGAAAGGACCCAGAGAGATTGAGAATCTGTCTATTAAAATGGAGTATTGAATGTCAATCTCTTGGCACACTTCGTTAATTTTCATGATGAAGACAAAAGAATTCCTTCCGTTTTCCAGATTTCTGAGAGAAAAGTAGAGGAAAAGTTCATTTATGAATTATGTCATTCTTTCCCAACTTATCGTTTGGTTCGCACGAAGGGGTTTCACCACAGAGTTACCAAACTTAAAAGTATCTGGAACCAGCCAGTCTTGTTTCACTAACTTGACTCTTTTCTCTGTTAGCGGAAGACCGTAGAATTCCTGTCCAAAGCGACTGGTAAAATCTTCTAGTCGATCTAACGCATTGGCCGACTCAAATGCTTCTGCGTATAACTCAAGAGCAGCATGCCCTGTAAAGATTCCAGCACACCCGCAAGCTGATTCTTTCGTTTCTACGCTATGTGGTGCACTGTCTGTGCCTATGAAGAACTTAGGATTCCCGCTCGTTGCAGCAGATAAGAGAGCCTGACGATGTTGCTCTCTCTTTAAAATAGGTAAGCAATACATATGAGGACATATTCCCCCTTTGAAAATATCATTCCGATTGTATAAAAGATGATGCGCTGTGATAGTGGCAGCAAGGTTAGGACCTGCATTAGTGACAAACTCAACAGCATCAGAAGTAGTGATATGCTCCATTACTACTTTTAATTTCGGAAACTTTTCCAATATAGGCTTTAGAATAGTTTCAATAAAGACTTTCTCACGGTCAAAGATGTCAACAGAGGCGTCAGTCACCTCGCCATGAATTAATAAGAGCATTCCAACATCGGACATGGTCTATTCAATAATATAATTTAGTTTAGATACTATTTAAAAAAGAAACAATCTTACTTGTAAAACTCTTTCAACTTTTGTTAGAGAAGTCACACCAAATTCACTATTAGTCGTGGCGCCTGCAGGGTAGTATTTCACTGCATGAATCAGCCCAGTGGATTTTGCTTGCTGAATATCCTCAGGGGAAGTATTATCAGTTAGATATAGAGTCATTAGTGGGTGAAAGTCAGGAAACTCTGTGGTATGTTGGAGAATTCGATTACGGTAGCTGATTGCATCCTGGACAGTTCGAACAGGTGGTTTGAGATTGGGCATCACTATAACTGATCGAAAAGATCGAGCAGCAAACTTTGCGACATCGGGGAGTGACTCTCCATCACGGAGGTGATGATGAAAGTCATCGGGTTCTCTCACTTCGATCATCGTTCTTTTTAATTTTCTTAAAGATGACAATATTAGTGGAACTTTGAAATTGCAAGTGAAAAACCGAAACTTTCTATTTTTCCAAAACTCATATTTTGAGTTTCGCAGTCTCCCACATTTTTTGAGTAGCCGTTGAGTGCGACAAAAGCTAATCCGATCAGATAACAAGAACATGGAGTTTGTTAGCGTCAATACCTCTCCAACTACTCCTAGGAAGGATCTGAGAGGAGATACAGTTGCTCTATTTGGAAATTCTATCCATAAATCAATTCAAAAATCGAAACTGAAGTCGAAGCAACAAAATCAACAACAGAATCTCATTCACTCTAATCAGTATTTATGTACTTTTCTCGATACAATTGGTAAAAAGAGATCGTTTGATGAGTCTCAAAATGGTCAAGCAGACGGAAAAGGAAGTGAGTTCACTATTTCTCAACTGCCTTCCACCCAAGCCTCAGCCAAGAAGCAATGTTTGAGTAGCAGTAAACTTGCAGTGAAAGCATCTTCGAGTGTCCAACAACAAGATCGCTTCATTCCTCATCGTGCAAATATTGATGAAGAATACAGCTATTTTGCTTTGGAGCAAGGAAATGAAAATATTGAAAACATTCAAGAGCAAGAGCTAATTATGACCCCAGGCCAGAGAAAGCTCAAAGCGCAGCTCACTCAACTTAAATCTGGTGGAGTTGGATGCATTGAAAATGGATCAACCCAGAAAAGGCGATTAGTAGATTGTCGAAAGTCTTTGACACCTGCCTTCGATAGAGTTAACAGCTTTACTGATCACATCAAAGTAAGATTGCATCCTCCATGCCATTTTCTATCAGTTACCCTTCTATCGTTCTCTTAGATGTGTAAGGAATCAGTAGAAAATTTAACTCCAAGACATAAAACGGTGCGAACCTTTCCTAGTTTGCCATTTAAAGTACTTGATGCTCCAGAGCTAGTCAATGATTATTATCTCAACCTCTTACATTGGGGGCAAAATAACTTTCTTTGTGTGGCATTAGGTAGAAATGTATATCTCTGGAACAGTGATGATGGAACAATACAAACCCTACTTGAGCTCGAATCGGAACAGAGTTATGTCAGCTCTGTTCAATGGTCCCCAGATGCTAACTTACTCGCAGTGGGCACTTCGCTCAACACGGTCCAGCTCTGGGATGCTAAGGCAAATAGGATGGTTCGTGAATTAGATAGTCATGCAAGTCGAGTGAGTTCCTTATCGTGGCAAAGTGGAAGTGTGATCAGCTCCGGTGGGAAGGACTCCATGATCTACAACCACGATCACCGCAGCAGAAGACCTATCATTTCTTCTTTTGCAGGACATACGCAAGAAGTATGCGGACTAACCTGGTCTCCTGATGGAACAACCTTGGCTTCGGGAGGAAATGAAAATATGCTCTGCTTCTGGGATATGACATATTCCCATTTACATAATAATCCTCTGGGGTTGACACAACAGTCTTATGCCCCACGTATTAAACTTGATCAGCATCATATCGCAGCTGTGAAGGCATTAGCATGGTGTCCATGGCAAAGGAATATCCTTGCATCTGGAGGAGGCACTGCTGATCGCAATATTAAGATTTGGAACTCTTCTGAGGGTACTTGTATCAAATCAGTTGATACAGGGTCACAAGTTTGTGCCATTCAATGGAGTGACCATTATAAAGAGTTAGTATCTTCTCATGGATTTTCTGATTATCAGTTAATTGTATGGAAATATCAGGATATGACGAAGGTCAGTGACTTCATTCTATTCGTTCTTTCTCATTTAACACTTTTCATAGCTTCATGAACTTCACGGACATACGGCTAGAGTCTTACATTTAGCAAAGTCTCCATGTGGATCAACAATTTGTTCTGCTTCAGCAGATGAAACTCTTCGATTTTGGAACATATTCGATAGAAGTAACGGACCAAACAAAGACTTAGCTTGCCTAAAATCACCCTTATCTTCAAGTAAAAAACTTAGAAATAATAGTGTTTTGTTATCTACTCCAGGTTTATCAATGTCTATTCGATAATGATCAATTTAATTTATGTAAAGAGTTCCTATACTATAGAAATAACTATTATATCCAGAGTTCTTTAATATCCAAGAGTATCCGCCCTCATAAGCAAACAAGACCAAGATTGCAACTGCATCTTCAACATAATTAGGAATAAATCCTTTTGTTTGATTTTCTTTTGAGTTCATTTCTAACACAAAAAATTAAAATATGTCTTCCTTTTTTGGCCGTGTACTAGGAAAAAAGACTGCTGCTGCAGAAGAGGCGAAAACCACGGGTCCTTTAGCGGGATTCACTTCTGAGCAATTAATCGAAGAACTTCGAAACCGTGGTTTAAATGTCGAAGTGAAGGATACAACAGGGTCTGCAGTTGCTTCGAATACACAAGAAAAGGTTTTTGCAGTCTTAGACTCGATCGAAGCATGGAGCAAGCTGGATCGTCATCGCAACGATAAAGATCGAAGCTTCACACAATTATGGCTTACTATATATGCATTCGATTGGGCTCGATCACCACCTGGCTATTGCTGTGATGCAAATAAAAGTGTTAAGATTGGCTTGTCTGAGTATTCCAAGTGGGAAGACGCTGAATCCTCTCAAGTTGTCGTGATTCAACATTACGACTCTGAACGCCCTGGGAATTACGAAAAGCGTGATTCATGTAAGTTCTGTTCATTTCAACTTCATCAATTGTATTTCAATATGTTTACGTAGGGGGAAACGTCCCACCTGTTTGGGCAATTGCCTTCAGCACCGAGGAAATGCGAAGTCTAACAAAGGATATTGTCGCAAATGCAGCAACTAAGGGAACTTTGATCCATCGTGAACCTGAAGGAGATTATGATCCAAATGAACCATGGTGGTCTGAATCACACTGGTTGATTGAAGATGGAAAGATTACGGGCGTTCGACTCTCTGCGAAGTGCACTCAGGATTCTTTTCCTCAAGTTCAGTTGGTGCGATTTAAGCTCCGTGGAAGCACCTTCGAGCTCGGAACTATTGAAGATCAGACTAGCAAGCTTGGAGCACTTTCCACCTCTTCCAAGCCATTACCTGAACCTGCTCCGGCAATTATTCCTGGTTTCGCAAATTCTGACTCCGCCTCTACCACACTCACCGAACCTTTCACTGAGGGTGACGGGAAATTAGAAATACGTGTCAGTAAAGGTTCTCCAAGTGCTTACAACTTTGAAGGTCGCGATGATACATTAGGTCAGAGCATTAAGACTCCTACTCTTACTGTGACCAATCCTACTGAGACTCGTATTGCTATTACTGAGTATTGGATGGAATTTCTACAAACGGATGGTAGTTGGTACAAAGCATCAACGAGAGTTGGTGTGAATTCTACTGATTATTATGGTAGATCACAGACTCGCTTTGTTGATTGTCAGTCATTTGAAGTGGACTCCCATGCTTCTCTGGATCTTCTCTTAGAAGGCAATTGGTTGATTCCCAAGCAGGGAAGAATTGCTTATGGTTCTCGCCCTCACTGTAACCGAATTCACGCTGCTTTCCCTGATCCTTTGACAGCTCGTATTGCCTTGAAGGACGATGCTGGTTTATTCAACTACCTTCAGTTCCAGCATAAGAACGAGCCTCTGGATGAGCTTTGGCTCACCTATGAAGAGGCCATTGCCGCTGGAAACACAGGCGACGGATTCGGCCCTGAGTTCAAACCTGAATTGTGGTTATGTCTTGAGAATCCTTTAAACCTGAATAAGTGTGTTATTTGTGTGACTACTGCTATTGACAATCCTCATCATTGGTTTGTGCGTATCCACTCTGATCGTCGTAATCTGGGCAGTCTTAACGCTCAAGTTGATGCGTCTCATTTCCGTAAACTTGGATTTAAAGCAAGCTTAAATGCTGAAAAACCTGCTGAAGTAAGTACACTTGATACTCCTACGCCTTTTTTTTTTGTATATAACTATGTCTTGTTCAGGTTGAAGTTGATTTGGGAGATGCGACTTACTGCAAATTGACTGGCTTGATGGATTATGAGACAAAATCGATTTATGCTCTACATGGAGTTATTCATATTGAAAATGAAGGAAATACCATCGCAAAATTGGAAGGGTATTTAAAGCTTGATTACGATCGCGTCATTGAAGAATCATCTTAAAATCATATACAGGAGATATCAATCTCATACTCACTATTTCCTTTTCCGAGAATCATACTCATAGCCTACCACTTGATCAACCAATCAACATTATTTAAGTCGCTTGCCTTTGCGAGACTTCTTAACATTGTTTGTTCTAGGTTGAACTATATCCACTTACATTTAAGTCATTGCATATTGATCATCTTGCTTTTTTTGATAAGATTAACTTGAGTTCATAGTCAACTCATTCAACACTCAAAAACTGTGTCACATTGCGATGTAAAATAAAAGGAAGAAGTCTGAGAAAGGATACAAGAGATGACATTCAACTTTCACGGCATTAGACTTTCATTCCTACAGGAGTTTATTGAACAATGTGGTGGGAAAGAGAAAATTAGTCATCTGAGTACAAATGATATTTGTAGGGAGATTGTAAAACCTGCTACAATTGATATGCAATGGTCATACTGTGACTTGTTACAATTTATGTATCATCCAGGGTTTGGAGAGAGAGCGAATGTATTTATCTCGCATGCTTGGCAATACAAATTTATTGATGTAGTAGATGCTTTATTTGAGCATTTTCCTTTGCAGGAGAGAGATTCGATGATTGTTTGGTTTGATGTTTTCTGTGTCAATCAGCATGACTTGAGCAGTAAAGAATTTGATTGGTGGAATGACACTTTCAAAGCTGCGATAGGACAGATTGGTTACACAGTCATGGTATTAGCACCGTGGGATGATCCTTTACCTCTTACGAGGGCTTGGTGTATCTTAGAACTTTTCTGTACATCAGTGACAAGATCGAAGTTCCAAATTGCTATGAGCAAAGCCAATCGGATTTCCTTCCTTAAAACAATGTTAGAATTTAATATATCGGCAGTAAATGAGATGTTAGCAAGAGTTGATGCAGAGAGAAGTCAATGTTCGAATAAGATGGATCGAGAGAAAATCTTTGAAGTAGCTCGTAGTGTTGGCTTTCCGCAATTGAATGGAATGATATTCGAGCAATTGAGAGATTGGGTAATCTCAGTAGTCGTTGAAGAGAAGGGAAAGAGTAAAGAAAAGGGGAAAGAGGATCATGATATTGGATTAAGTTTTGCTTTAGGCCATCTCTATGATGGTCAAGGCAAACTGAACTTAGCAGAAGAGAACTTAGTTAACTGTATGAATAAATGTATCTCTTATTATGGAAAAGATCATAAATTAACAACAATTGTTATTGCCAGTGTTGCAAAGATTTACATTCGTCAAGGTCTCCCGAAAAAGGCGGAACAACTACTAATCAACCGTCAGAATGACTCAACAGCGAAATTTAATTTAGCCACTTCTTATTGTACCCAAGGAAAACTCCAAGAAGCTCTTTCACTCTTTGAAGAATGTTTTGAGGAAGGAAAGAGTTTGCATGGAAAGACTGATTCATCAACTCTAGCTATTATGAATAACCTGTCCATTCTTTATCGACGAATGGGGAATCATGAACGAGCAGAAAGCATCTCTCTTGATTGTTTACAATTGCGAGAAATCTATAGTGGCAAAAACCATCCTGATACTCTTACTATCTTGTATAACTTAGGGTTAATTTATTATGATAAAAGAGATTATCTGAAAGCAGAATCTACATTGCTTGAGGCTAGAAATCGTTTAGTTTCGACTTTGGGTGAAGATCATAACTTATCATTAGCTGCAATTGGTGCTCTTGCTTCGACATATAGCATGCAAGGGAGATACGATGTGGCAGAACCTCTTCTCAAACAATCTTATGAAAGGAAAAAACGAGTGCTCGGAGAGAATCATCCAGACACCTTAGATGCCATAAATAGCCTTGGTCTGTCCTATTCGTCTCAAGAATTATATGACAAAGCTCTTCCTCTATACGAAGAATGTTTAAAGCTGAGAAAAATGATTTTAGGTGAATACCACACAGAGACATTAACTTCAATGGCCAATTTAGGCCTTCTTTATTTCCAACTAAGCGAAAATCTGAAGAATAACAAAGACGTTCTTCCACAACAAAAGAATTATAATGATGAAGATTATATTAACAGATCGGTGTCATTGCTTTTGGAAACTTTAGAGAAATGTAGACAAACCTTGGGAGAAGATCATCCAAAAACATTACTCATTGAGAAAAATTTTAACGGTATTCTTGAACGACTTTAGAAGAGTCTAAAAATTTTAATGAAGTATTATATTTGATTCTCTAATACGCTCACCAAATGATAGAACTATCATCATCTGTAAGGATTTCGTCGAGAATACATTTCTTTCACCATTGAGATCGACTTTCAAGATCAAAGGATTACTTTCTCCATTGGAGAGTGAGTCGATACAGATTCCACTGCAGCTTATTTTATAAATTTTCTATTAAACGAGTAAATTGATCCTAAAGGAAGAACATCAAGGGGTTTTTCTTTATCTGCGGATTAGATCTTTGGTGACATGTTTGTATTGATATATATAGCAACTTATATTCTTCAAAACTTTGAGAGAAAAGTATTCTATTCTAAAAAGAAAAAAAATCACAATATGTAACGAAATATAAAATCCTATAAATATTTTTTGAAATAGTTCACAATTAGGTCTATTGTATTCGATTTAATTGGTTCTCTTTCATGAATACATTCGTGTTTGGCCCCTTCAATTATCTTAAATTGTTTCTTGTCTATTGGTGTTGAACTCTTTGAGTATAAAAATTCACTTCCTTCTTTATAGGTCAAAACATCTTTACTTCCATGAATGCAGAGAAAAGGTAGAGTAATATGAGGAATTTCAGCTTTCGCTGCTTGAATAAATTTGAGGCATTCAGCGACTGATTTATTAGAGATGAATGGATCAGTCCGACGAGGATCCCTTGCCATTTTATCTAATTCTTCCGAGCTACTTGTTACTTCATCTAAGAAGATAGGTGTTGTCGGACTCTCAGGATCAAAGGAAGCCATGAGTTGTGTGAGGAATCCAGCAGAGTGGGTTTGAGATAGTGGATACAGGAAGCGTATTCCAAAGGGAGAAGCAGAGCCAGGTCCAGATATTAAGCCAATGGATGAAAAGATAACAGCAGTTATATTTTCTAATTTATTCACACTCATCACTCCGACGAGTCCACCCATAGAATGACAGAAAAGGAAAGTTGGAAGTTTAGTGGAATGACGTTTTCTAACAAATTCAACAAAGGAGACAAAGTCTTTATAGACAAGCTGATAATCTGGAATGATTCCTCGCTTTCCATCACTCAGACCGTGACCAACATGATCGATTGCATAAACTGCGAATCCTTCTTCCACTAGATTTTCGGCGAGAACAGAGTAAGCGAGAGCATGTTCGAGGAGTCCGTGGGCAATAAATACAATTCCTTTTATAGTTTGTACACTTTTAGGCAACCAAGATGCAAAGTTACGTTTTGATGAACCAATCATGAGAATTTCTTCCTGAAAGTTAACAGTCTTTGATTCTTTACACACTTGAGCAAGATCAATTGGATTCGAAATGATCCTCTTTTTTGACATTTTCTTTTTTAAATAATCCAAACCAAGATGAATAAGTCCAAGAATTACGACAATAACAATCCAAGTCGCCGGAACAGTCACCATCATCACAAGAAGCAACAAAACAATGATGCGAAGTCCTCATTTTAGAACGAGTCTTCTTTCTGAAATACTTCGCTCACGGCTTTTTAACGAATGAATGAAGTTTTAAAAGTTGAAAGAGAATAATTACGACTCAAAGATTAGATTTAATATGAGTGCAACATTTTCTGCTCGAAGGTTAGAGACTCAAAGTATTGGGAAAAGTGAAGGAACACTTCCAATGAATGTATTACAAACAATATTAGCGTATCAAACTTTTATTAATAATGAAGAAGAATTAACAAGAAATGAGAATAATTCTCAAAATCAAACAACACTTTATAATCGTTTACAATCATTTTTATCTATTTTCATCTCACAATCTATTCCAACTATCTTTGGGCTGTTCATAAACCTCTTAGATGCTTGTACATTTGGTACAGTGTTTTTTCCTGCTTATATGGGGAATACCAGTAATTTAGTGGTTGAGCTATTCTTATTAAGTACATTTTTCTCTCAGTTAATTCTTATTTATTTTTCATCATTTCAAAGTGCTTTAGGTACATCTATGGCAGAGAACATTCCTTTCATTCACTCCATCTGTGATAACATCTATCGCGACTTAAAAGAAGATCCATTTCAAAAAGAGAAGCTTTTACCTACGGCTTTAGTGGCTGTTTCTTTGTCTGTTGTTTTGAATGGTGTTTTATTTATTATTCTAGGAATGTTTCATTTAGGTAATACTCTTCATTTTTTCCCACGATATGTAATAATTGGATTAAATGCTGGGTTTGGGGTATTCTTAATTGGAACAGCTTTCGAAATTTCTACAGGACTTCCCATGACTACTGCGTCATTTTTATTGCTAACAAAGGATATGATAATTCAGATTTACGCGTCCGTTATTGCTGAAGTTGGTCTTCGATTACTTGCGTTTATGGGTGTTAATGATATCATTCTTTCTTTGATCATGTTCTTCATTCCTGCAGGTCTTTTCATTGTGCTTTACCTTGGTAATATTCCTCTCTCTTCTGCCAGAGACCATCTTTGGCTCTTCTCTGAAAACTCTAGCGCTTCAGGCTTCCATTGGTATAATACCTGGGATAATTATTTACAGTGGGAAAATATTGACTGGGCAGTCATCGCAATGCAACTTCCTACCATTGGACTACTTGCTCTTTTCACAATTGTCTTGGTTCCTGTTCGAATTCCTTCCCTAGCTTTGATAACGAATGAAGAAGTTATTTTTGATGAAGAATTAATTGCTCAAGGTATTGGAAATATCTTATCTGGTTTATTTGGATGTCCCCATAATTATCTATCTTATTCCAATAGTATATTTTATTATATATTAAAGGGTAAAGGGAGAAATCCACGTTTAATTTTATGTTTATTAACATTCTTTTGTTTCTTCATTGGCTCTAAAGTCATCAATTATACACCTAGAATTATTGCGTCTTTAATTATGGTTCATTTAGGAGTTGATCTTATGATTAGTGCATTCTTTGAAAACCGAAGAACGTTAACCTATTCAGAATTCTTTTGTATGCTATTTGTTTGTATTATTGTTGTTTGTTTTGGTTTTGTGATGGGAATGTGTGTTGGAATTTTATTAGCCTGTGTCACGTTTGTTGTCGCTTCGAGTAATGAACAGAATATTCGTTCAATATTTATTGGTAATGAAGCTCGTAGTGATACTCAGTGGCCAGGAAAGCAAGAAGAGAAGCTATCAAAAGCCTTGACCGAACAGACTGCTCAAATCTATGTGATTGAGCTGCAAGGACATTTATTCTTTGGTAATGTTCAACGTGTCATATCGGAACTACAGGAAATAATCGATCCGGCCTTTACTCCTGCCAGCAAACAAGACTTAACGCGTCGATATAGCATTTATGGTGGACCAAGGTCGCGAGCAGCAACTTATGAAGCATCCGCAACACTTAACGTACACCATTCATCCCATTTCTCAAGCAAAGCATCTCAAAGCTATGAAGAAAGGTTTGAAAATCACCAAATAACGAAATTGATCAATGTTGTATTAGATTGTACCTTTCTTGCTGGGGCGGATATTAATGCCCTGAGTGGTCTATATAAATTCAAGGAAAAATATGAAAACCATCATAAAAAGATGTCCTTCAAAGAAAATGATCCAAGTCCAAAAGGTTCACAGAAGAGTCCATATGATTTACTTTCACATTCTCCTCAATTTCAAATAGTTTTTGCTGGTTTATTACCATCTTTACAAGAAATTTTAGAAATAATTGAACAACGAGAGAAAGAGAAAAGAGATCAACAGAATGAAGAAAAACCATTAGAATTAGAGATTCTTAGTCAAACGAATTCACCTAGTACGATATCTTTTAAGAAAAGACCTTCCTCTGAACGCATCCCTCTGTTATCTAAGATATCATCGAACTCAACTTTACCTCGACCAGGGAGTAGGAAATACTTATTTAATATCTTACATTTATCTCAAACATTTTATTTTGATGTCAATTCTGCTTTACATGCAATAGAAGAAGAATTATTAAGAGTTATTCCAGATTCAATGATTTTCCAAAATCAAGAAGAGTTAATACAATTAATGAATCAAGAATTTCAGATGATGCTTGGGAATGATCCTTATGAAAAGATTGATGATGATAATTCATCTGATGAATATTCAGAATTTGCGGATGTAGAGAAAGGAGGTGGTGGTGATGCTGAAGATGAGAAAACTCTTGCTTATTCTCGAAGTGTTAGTAGTAGAAGTGTTAGTAATTATGCACTTGATGGTGAAGATTTATTTAAGAAATTAAGTATTATCGTTGATGAAAGTGCTATTGATATTGAAGACCTTCCGACCGCACGCAATGGAAATCCGATGACTCTCTCAAATACAGGGAAGAAGCAAGAGAAACTAAGACCTTCACCACCAAAATCATCTCGAAAATCAATTCCTCTGACAAGATCGTTCTCTGTTGATAGTAATAATTCTCCAAGAGTCAGTAATTCGATTCATTCACCTTCTATCCAGTCAATCCGTTACTTCAATCAAAGAAAAAAGAAATTAATTGAATATTTCCGACAATTAGGATCTAATCTGTGGAAAGATTATGATTTACCTTATTTAGAAGAATTAGCAATAAAATTCTTACAATTCCCAATTACAACCTATCAACAACAAGAAGAAATATGGATGAAAGGATCGGAAGCAAATGAATTAGGAGTATTATTAGATGGTAAAATATGTTCACTGTTAGATAATGGTAAATCCTTTCAAACAGTTTTACCACCTGCATTGATTGGTTTATCTTGTGTTGTGAAAGAAAAGACTCGAACACGAACATTAGTCGCAATAGATGATGATACAAAGATTATTCTAATACCTTTATCATTTATTGAGAATATTGAAGAAAAGAATCGTCCATTACATTCTATCCTCGTAACCATGGCTTTAAGAAGTTTATATTATCGTCAAAAATCAGAATATTCATTATTTCATGCCGGTTCAATGGGGAATTTATTAAACAACAACAAGTAGAAATAACAAAAACCAACCAACTAACCACTTTGCAGCTACTGTAGATGATTTAATTTATTGGGAAAAAAAAGAAGCAAGAGAGAAAGACAGAAAGAATAGAAAACAAAAATTGTCATTTTTTTATTATCTATCATAAATTCTTTTCTTTCTTAATTGTTGTTTTCGGGGATTGATTTCTATTATCTGAACCAGCTATCTAACAACATTATTCCAGGATTTTCCCTTATGCCACTATCCCTGGTAATGCCTGATTTGGGTCACTAAGCTTTTATATGGTGATCAGGTGGAAGTATTAATGAACAAGACAACTAATTGAAGACCAGACCAAAACTGAAATGAAGCGACAAAAAATTATAAACAAAACAATAAATGACAAAAAAAACAACACAAACAAAATAAAACAAACCAAAAAAATAATAATATAAAAGAGGAAAGAAGAACAAAACAGAAACAGCTTTTATTTCATGTTCTGTCGTGCGAAAGAAGAAAAGAAAAAAGCAATCAGGATGACCAAGTGGAGACTGAAATATCGTATCTTAGTATGTGTAAATTGAAATCAATAATAAAACTAATGGAAATCAACTAAAGCAAATTCAACGTTTCCATCCAATGCTTATCAAAGTATGCATAAAAATATATATAATATGTGTGTATCTTTCGTGGTGAGATGTTTCATTGGAGATTTGAAAAGACATACGTCGATACACAAACCAGAGAAAGGAAGGAGAAATAAGTGAGACAGAGAAGAGCGACATAAAGGGGATTTTCGATAATAGTGCAGGAGAATAATAACAACAAAGCTGAACAATATCAAGAACAGAAGTTAATGAAAATTATGATAACAGATATTTTTTAGTTTTTCACTTTCTTGACCACTTGGGAATTGTTGAGAAACTGATCAGTGATCTTTCTTTTCAACTCCATTGTTGTTTCCTTCTCATCTTGACCATCCGATAGTGAGAGAACTGTATTGACGACATCTCCCAAGCCCTCAGAGGGATTGTTAGGGATGGTAAAACGAGGTGGCAGAAAGTTTGTGAGTCTTTTTTGACGCGGGGATTCTGGCACGTTAGGCTTCGGTCTGCATATCGTTGATACCCATTCAACTCGATTGCGAAGAAACAGAGGATGACGATAACAATAAGATGAGGAAAGATAACGTGTAGCAGTAGATAAAATAGCTCTTGATGTTCGAACACGAAATCGTTCAAAGCGATATAAATGCGTTTGTCGATCAAAACTTCGAAAACAGTTTACTACAATAGAAATTAGAATTAGAAAGAGAATAAGAGAACAAAAAAAAAGATTACATTTAAAATAACGAGGTACAACTTCTTGTAAAAAACGATCACGATTTAATATTTGGAAAGCAGTTCCATCTAAACACCATTCTACTACACCACGAACAGAATCATCATAATTTAATAAAATATATAATTTTTGAGGAAAAGTTAAAATTGGTAAATAAACTGGATCAATTTTTAAACCATCTTGAAGAAAAGAAAGAACACAATAAAAATATTCTTCAAAATTATCAGTTAATGGTAATAATCCTTCCATTAATTCTTTATTATGATTTTGGATCATTTCATCATCAATTTCCTCATAACAATCAATATCTTCAATTTGATTATGATCAGAATCTGGTGTGATCATTTCCTTTGATTTAAGATTCTGATGATTAAAATCTATCTAATATATAATACTCCTCGCTTTATTATTGTTATTAATAAGATTCTCTTCTTCACCTCAAAACATGAGAAGCAGAAGGGCAGTGCCTTATTGCAAGAAAATGGAGTGCGCGGAATTTTGCACCAAATGAATGAAGGAGGACATAAAAAGTCGAAAACCGTTAAGGAGAGAAAATGTGAAACCACAAATTGGAACATTTCGAATACAGTATTAAGAAGAAAAGGAGGAAAGAAAAACCAGAGAGGCATCACAAAAGAATTCAAGAGAACATAATATTTACAAGAAACAAGCTTTCTATCAGATTTATTATTCAAGGAATGAGTTCAGTGACTAACAATTCCGTTTCTTCGCCTTCTTGTGAAATGAAGTGCGATCAATTGGCTGAAGCCTCACAAATCATTGACAGAACCAAAGCTCTTCTCCAGTCGAATATCGAAAACGATCTTAAAGAGACTTTGTCTCAACAATCTAATCATCTTAATTCTCCGAAGACCATCAAAATAGATCACAGTCATTCTTTCGCTTTACCTGTTCTTTTTCTTGCCTCAACCTTCCTCAGCTTGTGCAATCTTCCTCCTTCCCAATTCATCCAATATCTCTGTTCACTGGAGCCTCAGCTTCCTGATCTCAATCGCATCTTAGAGAATGTACTTAATGAGATTGAATGCACCTTGACCACTGCCGTCGCGCCTCATGCTCCGCTCTATTTATATCATAAGCACTCCATCAAACGAAAGGCCAATCATCTCGCATCTGAGGATTTGTTGTCCAAGGTCAACGGTTTCATCCTTGCTACCATCTACTACGCCTTCCACCGTCGACAACATCCCCCTGCAGTCTTCGCAAGCGAACAAGAGAGAACACAGTATGAGCAAGACTTATATGCGACGAAGAAGCAAGCCTTCCTCCAACGATATCACGATCTCTTACAATCCAGCACCATTCTTTCGGAACTCGACTTATACTATCTCGTGAACTACGAATATGTCATCTCCTGGATCTATCAGAACATATTCTCGATCGGTAAACAAGTCAACCAAGAGTACGTGATCATCGCAGGGATGGCGTTGGAGGGATCTCATCGCATCTTGTCTCGAGGCGGAGGGTCGGGAAATGTGCGCAAGGTGCGAGAAGAGCTCTATCGACAAGTGACCGGTAAGGCGAAGCAGAAGCGAGTGAAGAAAGACTCGCCGAAGAACCAATCGAGTCTTCCATTACCTGACGCTCGAGAGGGCGGCGAGAGCTGGGTTGAGTCAGAGGAGGAGCAGTTGAAGAGCTCTCCTGTGACCAACGAGCACAACGACTTCGACAAGGACCAAGAACATCATAGAGATAGTCCTGTGCCGATGTTGGTGGTAGATGAGGAGCAACAGAAGATGCGAATAGCGTGTCACGATCCAACTTTCACATCACTGTTCGCGGCAATCCCTTTACAAAGTCCTTCTCGAACCTCTTCATCGATCACAGGAAAGAGAAGTCGCGAACCAGAGTTCGAAGCTGAAGTAGAAAGCGATTCCTGCAATAGATCTCCTGTTGAGAGTGATGATGACAAGTCTCAAACATCTGGCCGATCACCACTTCATTGGAAGAAAAAGATCAAGTTGATGGTTTTCGAAAAAATGTCTGTTCTGTTAACTGGTTCACCTTTTCTAAGCTAATACCCTGCTATTGCTCCGTCTGCTTCACCTTTCTATACTCCCATAAGACATTAATGGATTCTGTAATTAAATTAACAAAATTCTGATGAAAATCTTTTTAAAATTCTTAGCATTACATTTTATTACTTTCGTTGTAATTCGTAGCGGAAGTTCATTTTCTTTCTTCGTTGATTTAATCGATTAAATTACATGTCATTGATCTTATTGTTTTCAATATTCAAAACAGAGAAATAGTTGTCACAATGAGAAACGAAAATGAAAGTGAAACTAAATGTGCAAATTATTCTGCAATTATCGATTTTATTTAGATCCTTCTCCGCGGCTATCCTCTTTTACCATAAGCTTTATCTTCTTCTTCCAGTGAAGTGGAGATCCACCTGACGTTGGAGATCTGTTATCATTGTCATCGAGCTCAAACTCAGACTCGAGCTCTGGCTCAAGTTGAGGACCAAACTCTGCTTCACGACTTCTCTTTCCTGTGATCGATGAAGATGTTCGAGATGGCTGCAAAGGGCTTGCAGCCTGTACAACATTGAGCAGTGATGTGAAAGCTAAATCACGACAAGCGATTGGCATCTTCTCCTGATCAGCATTCACTGTCAACAGCGGTACAGGACTATCTCTATGATGTTCTTGGTCCTTGTCGAAGTCGCTGTGCTCGTTGGTCACAGGAGAGCTCTTCAACTG
>VKHI01000214.1:0-45854 GCA_015145745.1 Poterioochromonas sp. DS
GCAGTGCCTTTAGCAGTGCAAGATATGATAGTGCAGTTAGTGAGCACAGTGACGATGGGATATACGATCCTGTTGCATGTTCAGCTGTATGATATCTTCCCAGCGCTTGTGATAATTCCTACGATGTTTGTGCTGGGTGTAGGGTATTATCTGATGAAATCTCATGAGAGGGCGGAGCAGTCAGAGAAAGAGAAGATCAGAGATAGATTGGTATCGAGGAGGTCGATGAGGGAGAAGGTGAAGGTAAAGGTGAAGTATGATGTAAAGAAGCAAGAAGGAGAAAGAGGAAGGGAAGTGGAAGGGGAAGGAAAGGGGGATTGTGAAGTGTTTAACAAATATAAAGATGTCATGTCATCAGATAATCTTGTGAGAGAGATGAGATCAAGTGGTGAAGAAGGTGTAAGGGTAGCAGAAGCAGTGAAGCATGTATCAAGAAGACAGTCAGTGCAGCAGGCAGTGATTCAGCTGAAGCGGATGGAAGTAGAGATGGAAGCGATCGAGGAAGATAGAATTGCGAACAAGATGTTGTCTTCTTTTAATGAAGAAGCATGCAATGATGATGATGATAACAGTTCTCTTCAAGATGAGTTTATTGTTTCTGAGATCTCATCCAATGACTCACCAACCGATGAAGAAGAAGAGAGGAAGCAGAAGGATCATGAAGATGATAGTAAGATTGATGAATATCTCTTGAGTGATGTGGAATTCAGTGATCTAGACTAATGAAACTTTGCGTGATTGAAATCCTTTCCAACAATCCTTTTCACAACGATGAGAGAGAAGCATCTACTTTTGAACCTAACTTCTGATTGAACATTGTCATGATTGTGTTTCATGGCAATGAGTGAACTTTCGTAAGCTTTTTTTTTATTTCTAATTATTACTATTTATTTTGTGTTTCGTTTATTCTGAATATACGAATTATCTACATTCTATGAAGTAACAAATATCCTGTTGCAGTATGAGCATTTTCTCTATTCTCTCTGCTCACAAGAAACTATAGCACACATTATATAAGCATCGTCTTTTTTTTGATTTGGAAATCTTCTTTTCTTTTCTTTTCTTTTGTCTTTGCATGAACTGTATTGGCTTTGAGTTCTTGTTGTTCTTTTCCCTTTTGAACTAACTCCCTGATGGATGGATGGAAGTCGTTCTTGCTTTTGTTTTCATGATTTATTCATGATTACTATTCAATCGTTGGGAGTTTGCAAGAATTCAGATAACTTATTGGTGTTGTTGTTTGATTGCTATTTTTTCTTTTTTATTTCCTTTTGCAGGCCAAATAATTTGCCTCGTCATCACACAATATATGTAGAATATAAACTTCGTGTCGAATAATTGCATAATGTGACCAATATAAATATCTGCCAAGCTGTAAGAGAAGGACAGAAAAGATTCTGATATGAATCAATCTATTCCAGTCTATCAGCGGGTATCGAAACAAGTATAAGAGGAAATGTTCTCCTTGGTGAAGGTGGAAGGATATCTCCCTTCCCTCGATGAACTCCTACCATCATCAAATGAACTATTCTTCCATATCCTCTAATTCTACACCTATGAGACTCAAATCAGATGGAAAACAAAGAAGAACAACACTCAAAACAATTCTAAAGGGTTGCAGTCTATAATTTCTTCATATCCTTTGTCAGGATAATCCTCAGAAGCGGATAGACAGTTGTTAGTAGGGAAGCATTCCTCGAGTAGCATGGAAATGAAAGGAGCCAAAATCACCACGAAATGATCGAGGTGGATATTCGAGCGCACACCAACCTTTTGTGCTGTGGGGTTAACGCTTTCATATTGAACGTTAAGACAGTAAAATCGTTTCAATCTCTGATGTGGAAAAACTATCAAAAGAAACCTCATTCCTTTACTTGTATCTACAACTTAATTTAATATTAGGAAAGCATCTCACAGAAGTGAGAGAGAGTCAAGAATGATAAATAGTATGGTACAATAACACCCATCATCCGACCCTATAAACTATGAACTACATACTACATACTACAATGATAACATAACCTATTCTACCTCTCAGAACGAAACTCAACAAGACATGAGGATGAGGACAAATCATAACTGTATGAAGGATGAATTAAGGGTCACAACCTAACACTGATTCATAATTTTTGTAAGGGTAACCAGCAGTAGAAGGAAGACAGGCGCCAGGCACATAGCTGACAGTGAGCTCTGGAGGGTTGCGAGTACACTGATTACCAGCAACAAACCAATACTCGAAGGTCACTTTGTTTGGATCACAGATTCCCATCATTCCACATTCATTGGCTCTTCCTTGACAATACTGAGCACTACTTTCTGGTAAACACGCATTCGTTCTCATCCAACCAACTCTCTCATTCGCCGCAACAGTACAATTCGTTCCAGGTTCATAATAAGTAATAGAGATGGAGGATTGAGCCCATAACAAAGACCAACAAGAGACAAAGACAGCTAAGAGAGTGATGAAGGAATACATGCTTAAGTAGTCTCACTATTATATTGTAGAAGAAGAAGAAAACTGTAGCGTCACCAAAAAGCGCTTTTTCTGACCCCGACAAGAGAAAGATAGGAGAGGGAGACAACAAAGTACCGGTACAACGTTTCCGTTTCATTCCGTTTCAGATTTGAGGCTTGGAAGGGTTTTATAATCAGAAAATCTCTCTGAATCTATGTTCTGTCAATTGAAACTATAAGTGGTGAGGATAAGAAAAAGCGATTAATATTCTGAGTTTAAATTCTTCCAGATTTCAGAAATTAGTAAAGCATCTACTGTAGAGGTCGTATTATTTAGTTTTGACTTTCTTTGAACTGATTCTTATT
This sequence comes from Poterioochromonas sp. DS, assembly GCA_015145745.1. Taxonomy (NCBI): domain Eukaryota; class Synurophyceae; order Ochromonadales; family Ochromonadaceae; genus Poterioochromonas; species Poterioochromonas sp. DS. The sequence continues at coordinate 2,821 of VKHI01000214.1, forward strand.
CACATTCAATAAGAAGTCAACTAATGTCTTCACACCAAATCCTGTTGCTCCTCCATTGCCTGGAGGAGAATAATCCCACACAGGACCTGCCATGTCAATGTGACACCAAGGCGTCTTCTCCACGAACTCTTGTAAGAAGAGTGCTGCTGTGATAGAACCACCTCCTTTACCTCCTGAGATATTCTTCAGATCGGCGATTCTACTCTTTAATAAGCCTTTGTATTGTGCTTCTAAAGGAAGAGGCCATAATCCTTCGTCAGTTCTCTTGGCTGCGTCCTCCACAGCCTTTCTGAAGTTATCATTACTTCCATACAATCCAGCGACTTTATTACCCAATCCAATAATACAAGCACCTAAAATTCATATTAACACAATCATAATGACGGATCTGTTCTGCTAACCTGTTAATGTCGCAAGGTCAACAATGCCATCGACACCTAACTTCTCAGCATAGACTAAGGCATCGGCCAAGGTCAAGCGACCCTCTGCATCAGTATTCAATACTTCGATAGTCTTGCCATTAGATGTGACAAGAATGTCTCCTGGTTTCATCGCATCAGATGAGACCATGTTCTCACATACTGCTGTGATGAAATGAACCTCCAAATCCTATTTAGTGACATAGGATAGTTAAAGACCCTCCCTCCACTATGATGAATTAGTAGTATCCTTACCACTGGACGGAGCTGAGCGATTGCCTTTGCACATCCTAACACTGCTGCACATCCTCCCATATCAAACTTCATTAACTCGATCATCGAATCTCCCACCTTCAGATTGTATCCTCCACTATAATACAATACAATACCAACACAACATATAACAATACACGATAACGATAGAATACAATACAATAACAACTATACCTGTCAAAGGTTAATCCTTTGCCCACTAATGCTACCTTCACCAACTTGTTAGGATCAGAGTTCGCTGCTTTGTATGTGAGATGAATGAATTGAGGTGGATACTTAGACCCTTGTTGTACTCCCAGATATCCTCCCATGCCCAGGTCTTCGCATTCTTTCTACTCCCAATAAAATAAAGATAATTAACATTATCAAGTAATACAATGAGATGTCATTAGGTTGGTGTTCTTACCTTGCCTAGAATCTTTATCTCAAGGTTGTATTGCTCAGCGATCTTCTTCGCTTCCTCAGCTATTGCCACAGGAGTCTTCGAGTTTGGTGGTGCTCCTAATCACCTGTTATAAGAGAACAGAGAACTTGTCATAGATAAAACTACTCACCGACGAGGTCTTTGGCGAAGTCTACTCCACTAGCGATGTATCGTGTCAGACGACCAGTGGTTTGGATCGATGAAACGATGTCAGCGTTCTCACAACCTAAGATATTTAATCGTTCAATCTTCTTTCCTCTGGCTTCAATTACACTTTCAGTCTCTTTCTTGTATCGGAGGTCTTGGTATGATGCATCATACACCCCTAACAAGGTTTGTATGATTCCTGCCTCGAAGGTCTTTGGAGGTAAAACAACTCCCACAGAGCGAGCATTCACTGTTTGAGCAGCCTTTGCAATCTTTCTACCAAAGCTCACAGCATGGTGAACCATGAGATCAGTTCTCTGAGCTTTCTCTTGACCCAAACCAATGAGAGCGATGTACTTCACACTACTCGCTCCTTCTCCTCCATGAAACACTCGAATCACCTCTTCTGTCTCGAACTCTCCCTTAAACTTACCATCCTCCAACACTGTGGAAATGATGTTTTGTAAGGAGGGAGATAGTTTGGTCGGAATGTTGTTCTTGAGAGCTTGAGAGATCAAAGCTTTATCCTTCCCGTTCTTAATCTCATCAGACGGTTGGAACACTGGGACAACAAGCAAATCCCCACTATAATCACATCCTTGACTACCAGCGATTGCAAAATCTGCAATATCATTGAGACTAAAAGCAGGTGACGTGGACGAAGCAGGGAAGGATGTAGACGATTGCTGCACTGGTGGTTTAGCAAAACCTCCTTTATAAGCATTTAAGGATGATCTACTTCGAATCCTTGCCAGGGATCTGCTAAAGGCGACAGATCGGAGTAACATGTGTGTTTGAACGAGGAAGAATAACAATAGCAATCGAGCAGAGAAATGAACCATCTTTACACTATATCCAGAGACACTCTCCACTATCGAGAGACTGACATAGAGAGAGAGAAGTAGTTGACATCACATAGATGGAATTACTCAACAACTTTTCAGAATTTTATTTGTGAGTAACTTTAATTGATTAAATTTGTCAATTCATCACAAGCCTTCGATCGGGAAAAGAGAGCAATTGTGATAATGACAACTAGAAGGTAAATAAAGTGCTAAAGTTGTGTTGCTTTTGAACATCTTCTCTAAAATTTACATCATAGAGCTAGTTCATTGATAGCAGATAATACTAATAATTGAGATGAAGTTTACTGGAAGGATTCTTAACATTATCACAGCTATTCTCTTTTTTCTCACTGGAGGAACAACAATTGGAATTTCTATCTGGTTATGGGAGAGTAATTCTGGTGATAATTTTAGTAATTGGTCAAGTGTATGTGAAGATTATCCTGGAAGATATTTGAGACGTAAGAACTACATTCATCCCTCTCATTCCCTCTTTTGATTTCTTTTAAATCATATAGCATTTAGTATCGATATTAGTGGATCAGATGATCCTTCCTATTGTGGATATCCCGATGAGAACAGTGCTCTACGTATCTCAGTGGCGGGGTTTAGTATGATCTATGGCATCTTTTACTTCTTCTCGATTGTTGATCAGTTCCGTCACTTCTTCAATGGAGTTCTTTCGACTTTATTCATCTTCTGGCTTAGTTGTGCTATTGTTGACACCACATCTCTCGCGAATGCCACTGCTGCCTGCGAGGATTCCTTCGCTGATGTGAACGGTATTACCTGCAATAGCAGCAGCTATGGTGAGTAAATCCACCTCTTTTCCCCCTAACCTTGTTAATTGACTATTATTTTAGGTATTATGATCGCTGTCACAGCTGTGACGTCACTGCTTCTTGCTGTTATATTGTATTTACAATATAACTTCAACACCGCTACTGGGAGTATGCTTGAGACCCCACTGAATTCAACCACTGCGAATCCTTACTTTACCTCAAGCTTTTATTCCACTCGAACAGATGAAAATACTCCACAGCCAGTGCCTCCTCCTCTCTCATCATCATCTAATAATACTACCACTATCAACTACAACGATGGCAATTATCGTCCGCCATCCGATATATATGCCTGAAGCTCTACAAAGACTTGATTAGTGGAAGTCAGATTTATTATTATTTTTGTTTGTATTTGTTTTATATGATTATTGGTAGTGTAATGTAGTGCTATGTTGCTAGCAGTAGTTGTTGTTGTAGTTCACAGTTTTGAGGATGATATTAATAAGATACAGTCGAAGTATAAGAAGTATAGGTAGTTTAGATGTTATTCATGTATTTTTAGTAGTTCATGTTCATATTTGTAATGATGGTAATGATGATAATGAATAAGATTAGTGTAAGATCTGACCACCTCACATTGTATTTGTTACGTTACATACAATTCAATAGTAATAGTAATGTCAAGGATGGTTCTCTAATCGAGTAGATCAGTCCATATAGTACTGCTTATCGTTCCTTTAACCTTCTCAAGCTAATACCAGACAACACACACAGAGATCAGCCAGAGACTCATAGATAGGGATGATGGCACTTACCTCAGAGGCTTGTAAGACAGACTTTGCTTGCAACAGCTCTTCTGATATCTGCTGTGAAACAATGCTAGACTCCTTCGATGTGTCAGTAGTCTTCCCTGCATTAGGTCTAGAAGGATTGAATACCATTGGAACGAATAAAAGAATACAATAAAATAATATAAACTCACTTGAAGTCATTCATATCAATGTATTCGACATTAGGATCATTCTTTCTTTCTTCTTTCTCTCTACAGATCAGATAGATTAGTCATTATATAAATAGAATGGTTTTACGAATAGTGTCAGGAAGTTGCTTACTTCTCATATTTATCCCATTTATCTTGTTTCGCTTGTTCTCTCTGTTGGATGATAAACGATGAACCAGCATCCTTCTTATGAAATTTATCTTCTGGGAGTTCAAAGTCATCCAACTGCTCACCAGTGAATCCCTTCCGATCGCTGTTGGGCGGTAGAGGGATTCCAGTGTATTGATCGACGTTATGCGGCAGCGAGATGTGAAACTTCTCCTCTGCTAATCTCCCATCACTAGTCGATGTGTTTCCCTCATTGATGTGCGTAATCCCCTTCGAGGAGGAGGAAGAAGAGGCAAAGAGTTGGTACGGGTTGCTCTTCCCTGCATGATCTAACGCAGGGTTTGTCTCATCTGAGTGTAGTGCTTGAGACACGAGCCATGTCTTACTCCCCGGATCAGCACTAACGGCAAAATCAGCAAAGTCAATCATTGCAAAGAGAATAAATCGCTTCTGAGAGATGAATCCCTCCACCTCGTCGATGATGTAATAGGAGTAGATGGGAGAGATAGCGGTGGGGAAGTATCCCGACCACTTCTTACACTGAGGGAGTTTGATAGCCACTTTAAAGGGAGATAACGAGACTTGGACTTGTTTGAGTAATGCAGAAACAGTGAGATAGGATTGGAATTCTATTTCAATGGTAAATCCAATGGTTTGCATTCCTCTCTCTAATACCTCGTCAGAGGAAGAGGGAGGCTCCACGATGGGATCCAAGTAGTCTGTCAGCTTATGAGGATAATGCACCTTCTGAAAGGATTCAGAACCTGAAGAGGATGATGATGAAGATGAGATGGATAGCTTGGGAAGAGATTGCTGGCATTTAATGAGGAGGTCATAGGTGAAGGAATGATCGTCGACTGCGTTGAGGAAGCGATGATCTGACCTGTGAGCGATCCAATAACCCTCTGCACTCACATCTTTCTCAACTTCAGGGATAACTTGAGGAGAATTGTTGACAGCAGTAGCCTTCTTTGTTGCAGAGGAAGATGAAGATTGCTTCCCTCTAACTTCTTCTATTTTAGGTATATTCTTACGATCTTGTACAGTTTGAGGTAATACTGTCTCACCAAAATATTGTAATTTTGGTATTTTATATTTTTTATCTAATTCTTCTTTATACTTTTGTTCTAAAGATTGAATCCCTAACTGACAGATGAAGTCACGGTATCTCCCTGTCTTGTCACCATTCACTTCCTCGATTACCACGGGATTGACGATTAAATCATACACTAAACATGTCTCACCCTTTTTATCAGTATCTTCTCGGGGCATACCAACACTGATGGGAACATTAATCCCTTCAATCTCGTTGCCATCCTTATCGAGTTTCTTCTTGATTCCCGGCTTATCTAAGTGCTCGTGAGAGGTTATATTGATGAAAACTTTCTTTTGATCTCTAATTCGACGTGATTTGTATGAAAATGCAGGATTGGGAGTAATTTGAAGTGATTTCACTTCTTTATCCTTGCTTGCTGCGACTTTAATGGAGTCTGGTAATTCTTCATTTTCTTGCTTTAACAGTTTAATTGCTTCAGCTAGATCCTCTATTTGAAGGTTTTATCATCAATTATCTGCCGAAATAAGTCAATGATAAGGCTTACCAACTGATTTGGTTTGAGAAACCTTCTCGAGCAGTTGTTCTCTTTCTTTCTCAGTTAATTTCGGTGGCTGATAAGAGGTCTCGAGTTGGAATTCGACCTGTCCAGGATTAAGAGACATTCTAAGAAGGAATTTCTTTGGTAATCAAGAGGAATAACTTGAAAAACAGTGGTGAGAATTGGACTATAATGCGACTATTAATATTTCTCTTATTCAAATGAGAGAAGAAAAAAATAACGAATGAAAATTTCGGAGTTTTGATTTTTCGGAGTTCCGGGGCGTGGAACGTTCTTTGAAAGATTTCGAATTTGCTTCGTTTTAAAGCTGTTGGCGTGCAACTTCGTGCTCGTTAATTGTGAGATGGGACGTTTTATCGATGTTGTTGGTCTTATTGAAAATGTGTATAATACCTCTCATAGAGATAGGAACTACTCAGATCGATTCGATGAGCTTTCTACAAAAGATCAGAACATAAACAATTTCTCTTTCGTGATACCACTGTTAGCATACAACATGCAACTCTTTTTCGGCACACAACCAAGACAAATTCGACATATAGTGGTTAATGCTAACGCTAATGCGACTCATCGAGCTTTCTCTGAATTTTACATTCGCTTTATTAAAGAGGAATTCTCGAAGACTCTCAGCCAAGAAAAAGCTAATATGATAACTTCAAAGATTCTTTCACAATTTGAGTCTGTATACTATCACTCTATTGATCCAATAGAAATGGAAAATCTGACACAATTAAGGGGATTGTTCAAGAATAACAAGAAATCAAATGAGTTGATTCGTACTATCGAGAGTACTCGAGAACGTCTGAGAGATGAAGGCTATCATTACTATCTTGCCATATCGGTCAAAGTGTATGAAGGAGATCCCTCCATACTGCTTGAATTAGGGACTGCATTGTATAACAGTCGCTCTGAGAGCATTTCCACTCGTCATTACATCGTGGAAGAATATTCTCATCTCCGTAACAAGACTCGTGTTCAAGACTATCGAGATTGCTTTCAATTTGGTCGTTCTAAAACTGTTTCTTTACGAAAATGTTTTTCTATTTTGCTTAATGCCTTGCAGCTCGATGATGTTGCTCTGGTTTGCTTTGGTAGTCATATTAACCTTCGCTTACTGCAGGGTTTAAAATTTGATGAATATGCTGATCAGGAAGTTTATCTTCATAACAAGATTACTGATGCTATCGATGATATGGAAGTATTTGATATGATGAAGACGCATCGTGAGTATTATCGTCACCCTAGGTTTTCAAAATTGCAAAAAGTGGCTGAGGATTTACATGTGGATATTAAAGATATTCGAATTGGTAATGCTGGAAATGATGCGAATATAGTCATGCAGATTTTTCAAAATTTCTTCGGGGTGTAAAGAATCTCAAGTCTTCACCTCAAATCATAATTTTAACACTTTTACAGCCAATCCACAACTTTTAAGTTTCTTTTTTCTTCTCGAAATAATAAGAACAAACAATACAAAAAGGAACCAAAACACTATGCCCTCTCGTCCAAACTTCATTGTGCTAATCAAAGTATCTATGATATGGAGACCTTCTCCAGCAATTGTTATCTTTCTTATCAATTAATATAGATGACTGATAAAAATACAATATCTAAAACATTTAGCATCAATCACAAATTTCGGATTTTCGATCTTTCGGGGTTCAGGGTTCTGTGTTGAGGGACTATTTTGCGGTGGTTTGCAATTCTGTAGTTAGTGGTGTTATGAGATATGAGATGGTACACTTTATCGATGTGATTAGTCTTATTGGAAATGTGTATGATACATCTCATCGTGATCGGGATCTTGCTGATCGATTCGATGAGATTTCTCCAAGAAAGCAGAACAGAATTATCTTCTCTTTCGTGGAAGACCTGTCCGCATCCCATGAGAAACTCTTTTTCGGCACGCTGTCGACACAAATTAGACACATAGTGGTTGATGCTACAGCTAACGCGACTCATAGAGCTTTCTCTGAATTTTACATTCGCTTTATTAAAGAGGAATTCTCGAAGACTCTGAGCGAGGAGAAAGTCCAAATGATAACTTCAAAGATTCTGTCACAGTTTGAATCTATATACTATCACTCTATTGATCCAATAAAAACTGAAGATATCAAAGGCTTAAGGCAATTGTTCAAGAAAAACAAGAAATCGAATGTGTTGATCCGTGGTATCCATAGCACTTTAGAACGTGTGAGAAACGAAGGCTATCACTATTATCTTGCCATCTCTGTCAAAGTGTATGAAAGAAACCATTCGATCCTGCTCGAGTTAGGGACTGCACTATATAACAGTCGGTCTGAGAGCATTTCCACTCGTCATTATATCGTAGAAGAACATTCGCATCTCTTCAATAAGACTTATGTTCAAGACTATCGAGATGATTTTCGATTTGGTCGGCCTAAAACTGCTTCTTTACGAAAATGTCTTGCTGACTTGCTTAATGTCTTACAGCTCGATGATGTTGCTCTTGTTTGCTTTGGCAGTCATATTAACCTTCGCTTATTGCAGAATTTAAAATTTGATCATAATCGGCTGTTCTAGCGCGAGCTAGATATCTATAGTATCGAAAGCGAGGCGTTGAGACCAAGTGTGACAACCAGGGATAAGAGTTCAGATCAGAGGCGTTGCACGAATACTGATAAAAAAGAGGGAATTTGAAAGGATCTTAGAAGGACACCAGTAGTTTTAGAGGTTAGATTCAGTGATTGAAGAATTCCCAGTGGGAGGCTCAAAGAGCGATAAAGAAGTAGTTATAAATTATTAGCTTTACTATCACTGTAATCTAAATAAAGTCAAGAGGACATAGCTACCCTTGACACTGACCGATTAGAACATAGCTCTCGAAAGGTCGCTTTTTCCCTTTTTCATTCTTTTTTCCTTTTCTCGCGAATTTTGTTCTCTTGGAGCTTAACGTTGAATTGTTAAGCCCCAGTGCTATCACACGGCAAACTGATCTTCAGAAAGACATTGTAAATATTATCGATGATCACGAAGTATTTGATATGATGAAGATTTATCGCAACTATTATCGTCGACCCAAGTTTTCAAAATTGAGAAAGATGGCTAAAAAGTTTGAAGATATTCAAATTGGTAATGCTGGCAATGATGCAAATATTACAATTCAAGCGTTTCAGAAATTTTTGAGTATAACTAAAGAATCTAAAGATTGTTCCAAATTAAAGGAGTAAAAGTAGAAGAAAAAAAGTAAATATAAACAAAGTATCTGCTACTCCTGTGTTCTTAGCATTCAATACTATCTACAAGACAGTTGCTTACCAGCTGTCTTGTATTATTCAAAAATGCTTTCAAAAGCGCTTTTTCTCCACAGGGTGTTTTTTGGAGGATTGTGAGCATTAAAATTGATAAGCAAGAGAACTATTTGCAACAATTAGAGAGAGTGTTTGTCATAGTCTCTCTGATTCTGTCCTTTTTTGAGTCTGCTTCACAAGAAGCGAGTAGATAGGTGATTGATGACACGAAATGCCTCCAAACCTATTGCAAGCAAGCCTGTCAAATCCGTTCCTTTGGATGACACCGACAAGTTAGTGGAGGATCCTTATGAAATAATCAGCAATCGACCTGATAAGATTTGTACTGTCGAAGGTAGAACTTAATTCTCAAGGTATAATTGTATTCATAATGGTTCTGATAGATCATAAGAAGAAGAAAAACTGTAAAGGAAATCCATGGTGTTGTTTCGGTCTGGGTGAATTTAAAGAGGGAATCTGGAGCCCAAGGCCATCAATATTTAATCGGCTTGGTACAGATTTGAGTTTACAGATGCGAAAGCCTTTGTCTTCGTCCCCATCGACGAGCACTGACACTGTACTCAACACTCACTACGGTGGGCTGAGAAACCTCGGTGCGACCTGCTATATGAATGTGACGCTTCAGGTCAGTTCTATTATCTCTGCTATGTTTTCTTCTCGTTTTTATCTCCTACAATCTTTCTATTAGACGATGTTTCACAACCTGATGCTTCGAGATTTCATTTATTCCTTCTCAAAAGAGAAGATCACTAACTCCACCACAGATAAAGTCTTATCGAACATTATTGAAGGCATTCAATATATCTTTACTTCTTTACAAAGGAGTAAAAGCATTGTTATTGATCCAAAACCATTCGTTGATGTGATTGGAGTGAGTTATTATATCCAACAAGATCCTCAAGAGTTTCAAAATCTGTTATTCTCCAAGTTAGAGTTAATGCGACCTTCCTCTATCACTAACTCCAATAGTCAAGGCTCTGAACCAGGGTCTCTGAAGTGGATGTTTACTGGGAAGGAGAAACATACAATCACTTGTTTAGAGTGTAAAAGGCCGAGATCCAATCAATTAGAGTTCAATGAACTAAGTGTTTCAGTGGACAGAGATAGCTCATTAGAAGAGATATTGCAAGGAAGTTTACACTCTTCAGAGATACTGAGTGATGATAATAAATTGGAATGTGGTCATTGCAAGCGCAAAACTCGAAGTGAACGAGCACACAATATCATTAACTTTCCTCCGATCCTTTGCCTGCATTTATTACGCTACGAATATGATCGAAAGACTGCAAACAAGACAAAAACAAGGTTCTTACTGAAATATCCACCAGTTCTTAAAGTACCCTGCATAGACGGTGGTGCAAAGAGTAGTGAATCGAAGGCCCGCAAAGATGAGGTGGAGTATATTTTAATCTCTGCGATCTTCCATCTCGGCAAATCTGCTCATGGCGGACATTATGTCTGTGATGTCTTTGATTGGGAACGAGGGAAGTGGATTCACTGTGATGATGAGTTTGTTCTCTTGGATCTTCCTGGTGACGTCTTGTTTCCTGTTCCTTCGACCGATGACAAACAAGAAGAGAAGAAAAAAGGTGGTAAGAAAGCTACGAGTAAAAAGAGTAACGGAAAGAAGTCTTCTGGTAAGAAGAAAAGGAGGTTGAATCCAACCAAAGAAGAGTTGATGGTAATTACTTCTGACGATGAAAATGACGAAGATGATGATTCAGATGCTGATATTGCCGAAGATGAAGAAGTTTCCCTAGATGAGAAACCTTCAAAAGGAAGGAAGAGGAAAGCTGATGTGATTTGTTTAGATGATGACGAAGACGAAGTACTAATCGAGGAGGAGAAAGAGAAAGGAAAGAAATCAAGCAAGAAAGATCAATCTGAGTCATCTTCCAGTAAGAAAGGTTCCACTTCTTCCTCCTCCTCGTCTTCTTCGTCCTCATCTTTCCAACGTCAGCGAGATGCTTATATGTTGTATTACATTCAACGAGAATATTTAGTAAATGCGAAGACATTCAAAAGAGAAGTCTTGCTCAATCCAGAGCTTGATGAGAAGATCGAGAAAGAATCTGCTGTATTCGATAAGAAGGTTGAGGAATACCTCTCGAAAAGGCAAGAGTTGGAGCGAGAGATCGAGGAAAGGAAAACATTAGTCGATAAATTGCTTTTGAGTAAAAATCCTCGCACAAGCATCACTCCAGCTCCACGAGATACCTCTTTTCACCTATTACCAGTGGAGTGGCTCACGAAATGGGTTGTGGGTGACGAGACAACCTTTCCTTCGTGGAAGCAACGTCAATTAATTACTGTTGATGGTGATGTTGATATGAAGAAAGAAACCATCGAGACGAGTGAAAATGAGAACAAATCACTAAACGAGGAGGAAAGCACGGAAGATGGAGAAACCGATACTAAAAGCAATAATGCGAAGAATGAAGAGGACGATGAAGTAATTCTCGTCGGAACCACGTCAGAAAAGAAGAAGAAAACAAAGGAGAAGACATCAGTTGTTGGGAATCAGGAAAGGGCTTGCATTCATGGAGGGTTAAAGATCCATGCCATTGATGAGATGAAGATTATCTCTAACTTCGCCTTTGAGACAATCTTTTCCATCTCTCAGGATGAACAGAACTCCGAGGAAAATATGGGCGGTGGCTATTTCAATGCGAATAGCTTTCTATTAGAGAATCTGGATTATGATTTATGTCAGGATAATTATCGATGTTCAAATTGTTATGATCAGATTATTAACAAAAGACAACAAATTCGTCGAGAAATTCAATTACTTCGTCTGATCGTGGAGAAGATTAGCGCTTTACCTCCTTCCTCATCATCCAAGAGCGCAAAGGCAAAGGGAAGCAATCGTAACGAAGGAAATGGTTCATATTATCTCTCCAACCAGTCATATCAACTTGTTAAGCGCTACTTAGGCAGGTTGGAGAAGCAACAGCAGTCGAATAACATCCTCGGTGAGAGTAAGGATTCTGATCGAGGCACGGCAGATAAAGAAAACAAAGGGAAGAATCTTGTTGATCTGGTTTCAAGCGATCAAAAGCCAAAAATGGCTGGAACACCTTCTAAGGCAGAGCAGAAGAAGATTGATGGATTCCTTGTCGAGCGACGAGGTGCAGACGATGAAGGGCTGGAAGTTGTTGAGGGTCAAAAGCGAGAAGATGTTTTGTCCATGAGAAATGATGTGTTTGGTGACGGATATGTTATAAATGGGAACCTCCTTTGTGAGAAACATCAGCAGCCTGTATTAGACTTGGAGAAGAAAAGTATTCTCATCTCTGCGGAGGTGTGGGAGTTATTAGTGCAATTGTTCCCTACCGCGAGAGTTATCAGAAAGAGTGTGAATGACGTCTGTAAGCTTTGTCGTCAAACAGTTGAGAAGATTCAAAGTACAAACGAAGAGATCAAAGCGAAGAAATTCACAGAACTGAACGATGATGATCTTCAAAGATTAAGCAAGAAACCACGTCAGAAGAGCGATAATCCGAATAATAAGGCAACTTTAGCGAGAAAAGTGAATTACCCGCGAGAGTTTAGTCGATTGAAAGCAGCTGCGACTGTCTCTGATCTTACCTCGAATAGTGATGATGAAGGAGAGGTGGAGATCGAAGATGAGTTTTACGTCATTGATAAAGCCTGGCTAGATAGTTGGCGATCCTACATGACATCTTCCTCCTCGTCTTCATCTTCTGCGAAGGAAATGAAAAGGCCGGAGCTTCTCACAAACAGCCGCTTGCGCTGCCCTCATAATAACCTCTGTGCTAATCTGCATTTCTTCAAGGAGTGTTGCTCGGACCAAGATTACGATGATCTATTGCGACGTCACTTGAAGCAGAAAGCTGTGAAGTCTTCTCTCCCAGATTCTGCCTTCACTCTCCCTTTTACCAGTTTGAAAGATGTGAATGGATTGGTTGAGGTGGAGGTGGTGACGAAGGAGCAATGGAAGAAACTCGTCTATTATCATCATACCTATCCCCGCTGCCAACAGCAGCGGCTGTCTGATTCAGACAACGTCAGTAATGCCAGTTCTGATGCACAAGAAGTTTTTGCAGTGCCATTAACTCCTCAAGTCCCACTGTTTGACACTGCGAAGACTTTAGGAAGTGTGTTTCATCAAATGCAATGGACTGTCGTTCCATCCCTCTGTCTTGACTGTGCTTCAACTGCTTTAGAACAATATTATTTCAAGCAACAATTTTATGAAAACGAAGCGATTACGATCTTTGTGATCAAGGATCCTCTCCTTATGATAGCATTGCAACAAACCCTCTCCTCTACAGGTGATTCAACGCTGTTGTTAGATGACATGGAGGTTGAGAATCTATTGCAAACCCTCGCTACCTCTTCAACCCTTGATGAGAATCCCTCTGAAGAGGGTGGAGTACGACGATCGACAAGAACGAGGACTCAACGAAAGAAATACAAGAAAGATAAGATCTGGCTCTCTGCTTTCGATGCTGTAAGCTTAGTGAAGCTGAAGATATTAGAGAGTCTGGACATCCCTTTCCTCTCTCAACAATTGCTTTCGACGAACAGTGCGTCGAGGGAAGGATTGCTACTCGAGTTAAATCAAGGCAATAAGACGCTGCAAGACCTTCACATCCTTCAACGAGATCTTTTATTTGTCGTTGATCTTCGCAGTCAAGGCGCTGATGGGAAAGGAGAGGATCTGGACTTCATTCATGACTTCTCTGTCTCTACGACTGGCAAGGTTGAGGCAGGCTTTACTGGCACAATATTCTCCTCTTCTGCTGCATCCGCTGCCCCGATCTCATCATCCACGAATCATAACAATGCCACAGAGAAAGAACAGCCAAGAGAAGTGATTGAGTTGATGAACGAGGACTCTCAGGCTTCTTTAGACTTCATTCAGAAGATTTCTCCTGCTGTGATAAGGAGAAAGAGAGCGGACGAACCTTCGCATTCGAAGAAATTGGATATTGATGAGCCAGTGATCCAAGAAGTCGTTGGAAGCAAACGAACAAGGAAGAACAACAGCAACAACAACCTCAACGCCACACCTCAGAGGAAAAGTCGCGCGAGGAGTGGAACGAAGGGAAAGAAGAAATCAGACGAAAATGATGACGATTTAGAAGAGGAGGATGTAGGGACAGCGATGATGAGAATGGAAGAAGAAGATGAAGAACTAATGAGAGCGATCGAAGAGTCAAAGAAAGACATATATCGATAAACGACCCTCCAATGATAGGATGATAACTTGGAGTGATAACGAAAAAACCGAGGCTTCAAACATATTCTTTCTTAATTTACAGCATAACAAGCATCATCATAAGCATAGACATAGATAGATCCTCTATGAGATCACACATTTTCCTCCCTTAGAATAGAGACGTTGTGCCTCCTTCGCAATGATCCAGTGCTCTAGACGATTCGTTCTCGCATTGAATTGCTTTGGCGTCAGAGCATTCGCTTTCTCCAGCTCAGTGAGGAAGGCAGGGAGGTCAACTTGAGGAGGCGGGAAAGAGTCTACCACAGGTCCAAATCTATCAGACAGTCACTAAAGAAAGAGAAGTATTGATGATGACGTCACTCACATTAACTTCGTGATTCGCACAAAGTCTTCGATCGTCAGAAGACGTTCATCGATCTTATCCAGCTCAGACAACGTCACACCAAACTCTCTTAGGCGATGTAAAGGCTCGGCATACGTCAGCCAAGGGTTGAGTTTGCCGATCTCCCCAGACTCTCCGAAGAAGTCGTCGATGACGTCCATGTTTAGCTCCAGCTCAGCGTCAATACGATTCCACGTGTCGACAATTTTGTCTTCGTTCGTGCAGAAGCGCAGAATGATCCAAACAGGCAGTTCCTTCAGGGGACGAAGAGCAGCTCTGACGTCACCGTCGCTGGCCTCGCCGTCAGTGGCGATGATGATGACGGCCTTCTTGCCCGCTGCGAGGAGCGCAGGAGTACGCTGACGGATGATCTGAGCGATCTCATTAATGTGGCGACAGAGAGGAGTGCCTCCGTGGGGAGAGCCTGTGGAGAGCTGCGACACGAGAGCATTGTAGTTGTCAGGGGGTTGGGTGATGTCATATCCGACGTGCAGTGGAGCACAAGCATTAAGAAAGCGAAATTCTGTTGGAATACAGCCTCTATGAGCCACCTCAGCATGGAAGAGCAGAGCTGTTGTTAACTCCTTCCAGCGAGAACAGTTCGATGCTCTAAGAGACACACAGCAGTCAGAGAAGAGAACAGTCAATGAAGGGAAGAATGACTTACTTCACAGCTCCATTGTATTCAATAGCAATCTTTCCATCACCTGTGGCCATACTTCCACTATCATCACAGATAAAGAATCGGAAAGGAACCTTTTCAAGGTTGTTGATGAAAGCGGTTTGCAGTCCTTCAGGCCATTTCTTCATGGTCAAGTATTCTCGTAAATTCCCTTCATTCTGAACAGAAGGAGGGACGATATCAAAGGCACTAGCCAGTGGAGCAGTCGGTGTAATGCTCATTCTATTAGATTGTGAGGGGATTGCAAAGATCTCAGACTAGTCCATCGACTGAGCCGGACAACACTGTGCTCGTGCACTATTATTGTGCACCAACTGTTCCTGGGTATCATAAAAAGAAGCCAAACTTCGAAACTTGGTTTCCACAGTAGCAGTCCATTAACACAATTCATTTTAAATAATTGAGACGCTTTCTGAAAATCCTAAATAGATAATGGTAAAAAAAAATTTCTATCTTTTTTGTTGATTATTTTGTTTAACGATTTTCGCTCAGGTTTAGTAATACTTTTTTCAGAAAGAACCTTTTCCGGCTTCCGAAAGCCGCTATGCCGATGGTTTCCAAGCGGCATTGAGTTAGTTAGTTCGTTTGAGTTGAAAGAATAACAAAGAATAACAAATAACCCTTTAAAACCCCACAACAACCTCAACTGACACTGTTCTTCTTTGATTCGAGGATGAAAGTATCTACAGCGAATTCCTATAACTTCTATCTGGAGTGTTTGGAGGATTATTCTTGTAATTTCGTTGACATTAAGAACGATGCGAGAGATAGTGACAAATACTTTTACTCTCATTACTACGAGAAGAGAATGAATAAATACTTCCCTAAGTTTATCAAGCAAGACTGTCATATCTCTCTGAAGGAGTTCCAGCGAGAGATCGTTAAACCACTGCTAAAGATCGCTGAGACAGCGACTCAGCGCAGACAAGAAGCATTTGAAACCTTCAAGAAAAACCCCTATGCTCCATCGTGGCGAAAGCTATATCTCCAATGGAAGTCTTATATGGTGGTTTATTTCATCGAAATGAAGCAAGTGCCTCGTTCTCCCGCTGTTTATAACTTTTATTATTTCTTTAATTCCGTCGGATTCGGCATCCTCTGGACCTACCTCTACCTAGCAATGGGTCTTCTATACCTCTTTGATGCTATCCTAGGGAGGGTTGACTGTTGTCGAGGGAGAGAGAAGGAAGAGCAGTGGCTGAACAGTGTGATGCTCGCACACCCAGAACTAGAGACATCCGCTGTCAACGACTTCATCGAGTTAGAGATGGAAGATCTCCGTGAACGTCTCAGTGAACATTATACCTATGCAAGATTCCATGTGAAGGTTCGAGCGACGAGAGTTAAGCGAGACAATCACTGGTGCACACTCCGACAATTCGTGTTCAAAGTGACACGCCCCGATTTGCACGCTCTCGATAGCAAGTCCATCTCCTTTACCGAGAGCAAGTTCGAGCTGATGACAGTGGACGAGCAGTTCGGCAGTGGCGACACAGAGGAGGCGGAGGAGATGGTCTTTGTGTAATGTTGGGGGGTAGTTGGAGTGATAGTAGGTACATTGACAACCTGTCATAGATATTCTTATCCTTTCTTCTTCTTTCGTTCTTTTGTCATGACGCGATCTTTTCCTTCTATCGCTGTTGGTTTATACTAGTGTGATGTGGTGGAGAGAAATGTGTTAATGCTGTGATTAGAGTAGGAGTCTGCTCGTTTGAGAGTTTTCATTGTTTTAGTTTTCATTCGTTTTCTCTTGTTTTGCTTTGTTTTGGTTGAGTACGTCACGTCACTTCAGGTCAGGTGTCGCTGGTCAACGAGTAAACGAAGCATACATAGGTTTTTGGTTTCTTGCATACAAATATTATGCAACAACCAAAGACAATATCAGTAGAAAGTTTTCATTAGGCCCTTATAACGTCCTTTAAGTCTTCATTCGTTCTAATGGTAGACTAATACTAGTAGTAGTAGCAGTAGTACTAATAGACACTACAACAACTACTTCCTCTATTTCTTCTTTTATTTCTTTGTTTCTTTCTTTCTTTGGATTTGTTTTATTTTAATTGTTTTTGTTTTGTTTTGTTTTATTTCCTTCAAAGCAAAGAAAAGGTTTTAATACTAATATAATGTAATATATTTACAATGCGGTGGATAAGAGCATCGCCACGCCTCTCTTCGTCCAGAAGTCTGAAGAGAACTTGCCAGCTCGAAGCTCGACAGAGATGACGTAGCTCGGTCGCTCTCTGCTGCCCGATCTGAAGGGATACATATACATGGGACAGGTATAATAGCCCTTCGCCGCCCTTCTCTTGCCCTCGACAGGTTTGAAGTGAATGATTGGCATCGTGGAGATGAGTTCCATTGGTCGCGACTCTTCTAAGAAACCTCCTGTGTAGTTCCACGTCGCTCCTTCGAGGAAGATACCTGACACGTACACACCGTCCTTCGGGTATTGAGTGACGGAGGATTTGTCACCGGACAACGTCACTGGAGTCTCGTAGCTCAGCGAGTCGATGGACACTCCGTTCATACGCGCTGACACCTGCAAGACAGCAGTGAGGAAGCCAGTGGGGTACGTCATAGCAGGGAGCCACCAACACATTGGCAAGGTGTCATCGACCCACGCAGTGAAGAACTCAATGCGCATGTTGAGATCGCGCATCCATGAACCCAGCGGTTTGAGCGAGGGATAGGTCGAACCCCATAGCTTTGGCACTTTCAGCTGTCCGAGAGCGATCATCACCTCCTCTAGCTCTGATGTAATCGATGCTGTTCCATTCGTCACTTTGATGATGGTTGAAAGCGTTCGATGCAACGTGTTCAAAAGCTTGTTATAGCGATCGATCTCTTGGTAGAGCACAGTCTTCAGCGGGTCGGGATCAGCGCGGACATCGAGTTTCTCTCTCACGGATCTTACACTGAAAGGCTCCGGTGTTTGTTGTAAGAGCTCGCTGCACTGAGCAGCCATCGGATCTACCGCCTCCTCATCCACTGCTTTGACGACACGTGGCTGGAGGGAGACTAAAGTGTCGATGAGAGTGTTTGCGTCATCGATGGAAGCTGCCATGTCACTGTTAGAATGCTGTCCGAAGGCGAGAGGATGGTCTGACGGAGGCATGCCTCGAATCAGCTCTTTGTATGCCTTCAGATCGCCTTCTTCCGCGATGAAATAGTCTGGCAAGTCAGAAAGCATGAACTTCTCACTCTCAACACATTCGTCGCAGAAGAGCTCTCCGATGTAGACGTTGACCAGACGACGATCCCAGTCATCCGTCACTCGTCCGCCATAGTTCGCCTCTGCGATGAGATACTTCATGGCATCGAAAGGCACTCTGTCAGGGTATTCGTCAAGGAAGACGATGATGAGGTCGTGGCAGATTGCGAAGTCACTCTCGTTGAAGTCGTAAGGGATGTTAAAGCCTAACGACTTGAACTTTCTTCGCTCGAGCAGGATAGCATGGAACCATGCAAGGGCAAATAACAGGCGTTTGTATTGGAATGGATGGCCGCAGCGAGCGAACTGTTCGTCGGAAATCGTATTGTAGAGAGTGAGAATATTCGATCGCAAACCTTTTGGTGGCTCAGTCGTCATCTTGATTCCTCGCTGTAAGATAGAAATAGGGAAATTAGGATCAGGAGATGATGACAACCACAGACGGAACTTCGGATGAGGATTGCCTTCGATCAGTGATTCGATCATCTTCTCTAACGTTGGCATCCACGACAACATCAAGTGACAGTTGGCTAAGAACACCCAGTTTCCTTTTGCCACGCCTTCTTCGATCATTCGCACAGCTGTTGGAGCCTGTCCCTGACCTAGCGCACAGTTATCCACCTTCTGACCAAGCTGTCCAGCGAGTTGGAAGATACCAGCCGTTGGATCGACACCAGGCGAGAGCACGAAGATAAGAGGAGTTTTGCAGTTGGAAGTTTCGTAAACCGCCTTGAGGTCGAAGGAAGGAGGATCGACGTACTCTGGGCCAATATTTGCTGCGACGAACTTCGCCCCAGCAAAGAGTAATCGATCCATGCGCAACGCTTTGACAAGACAGAACTTCTGTAACTCAGAACAACGAACCGACCAGTCGCCAGGCATGGTTTCTTGTTCAGGTTTGTTTGATGTATACCATGCTTTCCATTCTCTGTGCATTTGCTCGAAAGAAGAGACAATACCTTGAAAGCCCGGAATCTTGTCCATCTCTGTGATGTTGTCCCAAACTGGACTCGGTAACCAATCCTCAGCAGGGTTCTTTCTTTGTAGAGCTCGATCAATCATACCGATACCAAGAACGAGGAAGTTAAATTCTTCTTGGTTGATTGTACCAGCTGTTTCCATGATTTTGAGGCAAAGTTGTAAGGAGAAGAGAAGCTTGTGAGCTTCGAAGAGACCGCGGCAAGTGTACCGGTAAACTGCAAGAGTATGTTCGATGTTAATATCCTCGCAACGTTTAGCTACTGGCACATCCAACGAGGATACACGACTGCTTTCAATGCTTTGGTTGAAGAGATCGACGTATGCATCAAGAGAGAATTGATACATAGGATCAACGCGAGACATATCATCCAACACGAAATAGGCCAAAGAAGCACGAATCGCAGCGGAACGATAACCGAGACGGGCTTGGTCGATCTTCTTTTCCGTAGCCTCAGCATCGATAAGCTGTTGGGTTACTGACTCTGATGTCACTTTTGATTGCTGCAAAGTGTTAACTAAGCCTTCGTCATCTAACAGTGAACCTTTAGACTCGCTGAGTAAACGAAGAATCTCGTCTTCTAATTCCACTAATTGTCTCTTTCCGGCGGCAACTCTTATCGTGAGCTCAGACTTTTGCTTCTCGAGGTTTGGCTCTTCCTTTTGCACGACTATACCCAATAATTGGGCTTCTAAACCATCCTTTTTGACAGCAAAATTCACCACAGTCGCCTTGGTAGAAATTTCTGGTGTATAATGCGGGTTCGCAAGCTTTGTAGTGATATAAAGTTTGAAATCTGGTGAATAGTCCAACTCTTTATCACCAAGACGTAAAATCTCTCGATTTCCGACTTTGAGGATAGATTTTGAAAGAACTGGCTCTAATGCTGGATCGATTTCCTCAAGAATATCTTGTAACAGTACAGGAAATCCGTACTGCACAGCATTTTCCACCTCGCGAAGGAAACCTGTCATCTTTAAGTCGATGATGCGTAAGCGACTTCCTTCCATATTTCGGATCCAGCGATTAGCTTGACCTTGAGGATCGATCATTAAAGGCCAACGTCGACCTCTTGTTGAAATAACACCGTTCTCTGTACTGAAATCATCCTTTGGTAATCCTTGGATGTTCCAGTCTCTAACATCAGTTGGTTTAGCGAGAAAACGTGTAAAGTTGAAATTCTCGGTGACTGGAAGCTTGTGAGTCGCGACAGATTGGTTCCATTGCTTGAGCAGTGAGTTTCGATAAGATGTTTCAAAGGGACCTGCATAAGAGAGGAAAGCCGCGCCAATAAGAGCATCACCAACAACCTTAATCAAAGAAGCATTGTACTCGCCAATGGAGGCTTGCCAACGAGTATATTCACCAGAAAGTCCACGGACTAACTTGTCCGCTCGATCTAATTTCGCTTGCAAGGATTCGGCTTCATCTCGTAAGCGATTCTTCTCATTTACTGAAGTATCGTAGGACACTTGTAATGCAGCGAGTTTAGCAGTAACGACAGCGAGTGCATCCTGAGCCTCTTTTAGAGCAGCCTGCTTCATTGCGAGGGATTCAGATGCTTCCTTCAAGCGCTGACGCTTTGGTGCGACTTCTTTCGCAACATTGGCGTAAATGTAAATGGCATGGACCCAGACACAAAGAGCAGCGGCAGCACCAGATACTTTCTTGACCTCTTCCTTTTGGAAGGTAGGCATTTCGACATATTTCTTGACTTTATTAATGGTTGAGGCGGAAACGTGGTCTTTATCGAACATTTTGATCTGTTGAAGGAAATTTGCTTCTGACAGGATCTTCTTAGCCGTGGCCCAATCCGTAGGCTTGTTGAATAGAATCATTACAGCTTGAAGCACTGTTTCCACTAAAGCAGGAGGCTTCGTGTAAGCCTTCACTTCGGACACTGAAGACTTATCCAACTTATCGACCTCTTCCATAGCCTTCTCAAGTGCAGGCATTGCGATGGCGAGATCAGCTTCAGCATCGTCAGAAATAGCTTTACATTCAGCTGCCTCCAAAGCAATGCGTTCAGAATCAGCCTCCACTTGCTTTCGTTGCTCATCGGCGACGCGTCGCTCAGAAACGATTTGCACCAATAAATCCTCACAGTCTTTCTGAGATTGGGCCACGACAATCTTCTTCACCTCCAGCTCCTTGGAGAGAGTTTCGACTTGTTCTTTGGCATCTTCTAATTTCGCCAAACCATTCGCCAGCTTATTCGCTGCTGATCCGAGTTCATTACTCTTCTCTGATAAAAGAGCACGGTATCCTTTCACTAATTCAAGGTAGTTCGTCGGTGTTACATAGTTGTAACGACGAAGAGCAAGCTGCATTCTTGTTGATTCATTAATCACAGCAAGATGCATATCAGCGAAAACTCCAGAAATTTTCGATCGGAAAGTGTCATCAGTAAACTCGACTTGTGATAAAAATTTCATTGCCACCTCCTGCAATGCCTCGGCTGGCCAGGTATGGAACCAGTCAATGGTGGTACAGTTTACTAATCCAGGGTACATACGACAGCGGCGACGAAGATTTTCTCCAATAGGACTCATCGCAAGTACAACATGCAAGTTAGATCTAACTCGATCAATGAAGAAGCGCCATAAGGAATCTGGAGTCTCTTCTAGACCAGCAGAAGTTGCAGGCTTGCGCACAGCATCAAATATGGCGGGCAATTCATCCTTACCAAAGAGATTAGGAACAACACCTGATGAAAGAATGTTATTAATATCTTCAAGGAAGCGCTCATCTTTAACTTGTGTGTCATTAAAAAGGAAAACAACTTTCTTGTTTTCGCAGCCAGCATTCAGATAAAGCTTTTTAATATCCTCTCGAAATTCTAATAAGCGATAGTTCTTCGTAATCTCGATAGTGAAAGTAACCATTCCAGCGATGAATGAGGAAAGACGCGTCAATGACGAGCGCCCTGAGCCTCCAACGCCAACCAACATCATATTACCTCTCGCCTGGATAAGGACACGATGAATACGACAAACGTGCATAATAGCGTCCTTAAACATAGACAAATCCATCGGGATAAGCTTTGGTTCCATATTGTAGTCTTCTAACTTCTCCTCAATTACTGAGCGCACCTTCTGGTAATTCGTTACCTCTTCATAAGAATATTCCCCACTTTCATTCGCCTCTTGGAAGAAAGCGCAGAAAAGTGGTCCAACCTTGGGATCCAGGGCGTCAGACATGATGGATCCCCAATCTTTTCCTAAATTCTCATTCAGTTTCGTAATCAAAATTTCTCTGAACTTCTGTTCATCTTGCGACTTCGTTCGAAGGAAGCGATCAGAAAAGACTCTCTGGCACTCGTGTGCCCAGAGACGCATCATGCCCTCGGGGGAGAAAATTGTTGCTCTTCCAGCGAGGAGAACGCCTTGAATGACTTTTGCCACGTCGCGAATGTTGAAAATGTAATGGAATTTCTCTGGAGTCATCAAGAAATCACTATTTACAACTTTGAAGACATTTAATGTCGCTGTTGCAAAATTGGAGGAGAGTTGACGAATTTCATTGTCGAACTCCACAAATTTGGAAGAAAGAATTGCATCGAAGATCTTGACGATCTGTGAATCGGCTGGGAAAGTGAGGTTAACAAGAGCGAATCGAGCTTGAGTGCGCTGGCAAATCGCGTTTCTTCCACCACCTGGATAACCCATCGCTGTAATGAGCTGTGAGTCCAGCACGAACTTCCATGTACATTTTTGGCGATCGTACCAACCATTATAATCCATCCAAAGTCGGACAAGTTCAAGTGGAGGTTGAAATGGCGACTCTGCGGAGGTTTTTGTTGGCATATTAAAATCATCAATGAAAATGATGAGGTTCTTTCCTCCTAATGGTCCTAATTTATCCTTGGAGCGCTTTTCCATCGGAGCTTCAATGATATCTTGCACCGCGGATGATGTGGTCGCAGCAGAGAAGTTGATGACGAGCTGTGAAAAGTTATCAGGGAGGTCCTTCAAAAGCGTTTGAGCAAGGACAGTCTTGCCGGTACCAGTTCCTCCGACAAGTAAAACATGTTTTTTGATCTTCATGAATGTTTCAACAACATATGAATTTCTCACTGTGTCGATGGTTGGAACGATCATATCATGGAAAGTCATGTTCTTCAGAGGTCTCCAAGTTGGAACTTTCGTGTCCCAACCGACGATGTCATTCTTCGCAATATCGACGAAGTAATCAAAGACCGTGTTAGCAGGAGGGAAAATCGCTTCAACATCAGAAAGACAAGTTGAGATCTTCTTCCTGCCAATTTCATCGACGGCACCTCCCACAGTCCATGCTAAACAGAAAATAAAGACTTTCTCGGTGACAGAATTGTAATCAGAACCAAGCAACTCCTTCTTGAAGGCTGCGGCTTCCACTTGACAGATGGCGTCATACATCGTACACAAGCTCATAACAAGGGCGAAGTCAGAGTTCTTTACTGGCTCATTGCAGTTCAACTCCTTAAACTTTAGGACGCGTGGAAGATACTTCTCAAATAAATCACGATGGAAGTTCATGTTCTCTTCATCGTTCTTGAACTTTTGCTGCAACCACGAATCAGTGTATGTTTTCCAACCAAGTTCTGAAGCATCGATGTAAATCATACCAGCTCTAGAAACTGTGGCAGGAGAAGCAACTCGGAGGTCTTGAGTCTCGAATACTAACGACATTGTGTTAGTTAATGGAATGCGATCCCCGTTAATTAAAGTGAGGATTTTATTATCATCCATAACGGAATTCATACTTTCAATCCACATAGCATCGATCGGTCCATCAAACAAAATCCACTTCTCGATAGGCTTCTCGTCTTCACTACACTGCTTAAAGATAGTGGAGAGAATACCATCTTTCCATTCAAAAGTGGCAAGGTCATAAGCACCGTAAAGCTCATCCAATTCGATTGATTTAGGGTTGATAATGAAAGGAGTAACAGCCATGAAGCCTTCAGCGTTAGCTTTAGCCAATGAAGTTTGAGCAGCAGCTAATATACGCCACGCTGTAGATTTTCCACCCATAGGATCGCCAACTAACATATTGCAATGACGAGTTAGACGAGAATCATAAAATTGAAAGATTTTCGAAATTAAAAAGTCATGCTTTTGTAAATTTGCTTTGGATAGTTCGGCCTCAATGGCAGTTTGGAGAGTGCCATATTCTGAAACAGGTAACTCCAATCCAGGGAACAAATCGCCCAAGAGCAATCTAAATAATCGCTCATCGTCTTTAATGAACTTGGGAAGATTCATGTCTCTTAAAGCTCTCATGAGAATTGCTTCCTCTGTCATGGTCGCGTCAGTTCGCTTCAACTGTCCGGCCATGTTCAGCACAGCCTTCAGATTACGCAGACCATAATCGTAGTGGTCTTGCTTGGATAACTGTTGGACCATAAGTGAGTATAATGTAACAGTTTTCTTGGCCATGACACGAGCTTCGTTGAAACCCTCAGAGGCAAGCATAACTTCCGCAATCATCGTAAGATCAGGGGCCATCATTGCTACAGGTCTCATAAGTGCTTTTAAGTTATCTGGAAGTTCAGTGCGGCCAGCATAACCAGGATTCATGGTAATGAAGACACCGCAGTTAGGGTTGCAGGGGATGTTGGTTCCCATGAAAGAGAAGGAAGGAACTTTAGCACTCAAAGCATTGAGAATAGAGAGAATTTGCATCGCCACGACTGAAATAACTTCAATCTTGATACGATTGAACTCATCAAAGCAACCCCAGGAGCCGGATTGAACTAAACCAGAAAAGATTCTTCCCACAGACTTATAGTCCATACCGTCTGAACAGTTGATAACAACCACGTACTTTGCTAAGTTTTTGCCCAAATCTTTGACCGTTTCCGTCTTCCCGGTTCCTGCAGGACCGAGAGGATTTCCACCACGATTTAAATACATAGCAGTGATAAGCGTGAGAACACATCTGTCGGTCAGTGGTGTAACGACTAAACGACCATTGTTACCCTGATACTCGTAAGAATACTCAAGAACTGAGTTTGTTTGACGAACTTCGCATTTTCCAAACTCTCCTTGTTCTTTAATAAAAACAAAGCGCAGTTGGGAAAGCCATTCAAAATCTGATACCGATGTGCAGTTTGCTTTAACCATGCGCTCGATGACGTCACGATTATGAATTTCCATTGTAATCAACGCAACAACCTTATTTCTTTCAATCTTTGACAACGGCGAACGAATCATCGCTGTCAGCTTGTTTAAATAACTCACTTGCTTCTTCTTCTGCTGTTTTAATGCTCCCTTCGTGCCGGAAGAGATGGCAATTAAAGCTTTGGTACAGTCTGTTGTCCACATAATGGAGCCAGTGGTGATAATCAGCTGACCGATGGTATCTTTGACCCACTTTTCCTTCTTTCCTTTAAATCCTTGAATTGCAACGTTGAGGAGCTTTGAAATGCCTCTTCTCATCGCCTTTTCTACTTGAACCAACCACAACTCGACAGCACCATCAATAATGACGTTATCAACAAAGGCTGCAGTTTCTCCGTCAGGAGCATTCATCAAAGTTGCTTCAAATGTCTTTAATGCACCAGTTGGAGGATTCATCTTTAAGGTCTTAATGCCTTCAAAGCACTTTTTAATATGCTTTTGCACAGCCACTGGATCTTTGCTTTGCCCTAAGATTTCTAAAAGATCATCGTCGGAAACGAAATAAAATCTTGGGAAAATCATTCTCTTTGTCTCGAGGTATTGATCTAACGATTTCTGAATCTTTTCCAAGCCTTCATCCATTTTTCCGATTAAAGGTAAAAGACCGTCCGCAAGACAAGTGCGACGAGCGATTGGATCTCGGTGGAAACTTTCCATAACTTTCAAGAAGTCACTATTCACATTCACGAACAGAGTATACTCGTGTGGCAATTGCTTGGCGATATCACCGCCTGACATGAAGATGCTTTCCAAATAAATCCACTTCCTTTGAACTCCGAGAAGATTTTCGACAACTTCAGATATGGTGCTTAATGTTTTCTCCCAATCATCAATCTTAGCTTGGAAAGAAACATAAAACTTTGACGATTTCATTGTTGATAAAGCCACTGAATCGTCTTCAAGAAACTGGGTAATATCATCAACGGCTTTTAGCTTGTAATA
Source organism: Poterioochromonas sp. DS (assembly GCA_015145745.1). NCBI lineage: Eukaryota > Synurophyceae > Ochromonadales > Ochromonadaceae > Poterioochromonas > Poterioochromonas sp. DS. The sequence continues at coordinate 29,270 of VKHI01000214.1, forward strand.
CTTTTCTTTGTAAGGTCCCACTTCCAGTTCGACTGTCGACCATCTCTTTTCAAGATCTTGGAGGGCTACTTCGATCGCTAGTTCTTTATTCGCATTGGCAGATAATTCACCAATAAACTCCGCATGATTTTTAAATCCTAGTCTTACTACCTCATTTAATGTAAAGGAAGCACTCTTCTGATCGAACTCTGTGCCGATTCGATCCTGCAGAGCTGCCCAGTGACGAGGACGCAAGGCTTTGTTACGAAGATCTTGTATCAGTGGAATGGTGTCTCGGAAGGAATCTAATTCTGCTTTAATACTCTCCCAAACCTTCCAGCGCTTAATATCACGACCCAGCTTTCCCACTTTCTTAACATAGTTGCCAGCAATATTCTCCATTTCTTCAACATTCAAGTCTTGGAACTGTCCATATTTCCAAGTATCCCAATTATTCTGCCACTCGATAGTTATTGTCCAAATTTGAGACAAGAAATCGATATCCTTCGTTAGGGCAGTAAGATCCTTGTGTTCGGTGGAAGGAATAGAAAAGATTGACAAGCCTGTGGCTAATGCACTTTCACGCTCTTTTGCTTTAGCAATTTTGGCTTTATAGTTTTCAATCATCTGTAATGCATCTTCAGGCTTGATATTCTCATTATTGTAAGGTAGTTCAACTTGAGACTGATTTCGCAGTTCGGTCATCTGACTGCCATAGGAATCCATTTGAACCTCAAGGTCTCTCTTCATAGAGACTTTACACTTTTCTAATACTTTCTCTGAGTCGTGAATAAATGATATAAATTCCTCACAAGAGGACTCTAAGGTCGACAGCATGACCAATTCTTCATCTTTCACAACAACTTCAAACTTTGACAGAGTTGCGTAAATTTCTCGCACAGGATCGAATTGTGCCTGTATATTGGGTAAGTTCTCTTTAATGTCTTTGCAAGAATTCAACTTAGAGCTCAACTCATCGAGATTAACAGGAGCAACCTTCAAAGTATCTTGGGAAGCCTTGAAAAAATCATAAATCTCATTCAGCTTCTGAGCGCCATTTTGATTCAACAGCGACGTCAGCTTCTGCTGGGCAGAAAGACAGTAGCCGATTAGAGTATCTTTCATCGTATTGCAATCAATACGCACAAAGTTGATCACATGCGTAGATGTCTCGCCATTAATTTCGTTCTGTAAGACACGATATCTTGTGATTTCTAAATCAAATTGTGCAGGAGTATTCTTTGCATAATGACGTAATAGATTTGCGGAATTCTTCTCACTTTCCCATAAATTTTTATATTTATCCCAATAAGAAAGATATTTCTGCAATTCAGTGGCAGTTGAGGACATACCGTTCATAATTTGAACAACAATACGGAGGATATCTGAGTCATCAGAGATGATCTCGTAATAGGACTTAAATTTATTTGTTCCCTCATTTCCTTCAGGTTGTACGTTATTTATCGTGGCAGTACCTTCATCATTCGTAGAGAATGACTGGTTATTAATCATCGTTACGTCGAAAATCTGTGCGCGGACTCTTGGAACAGCAGTAACAACCGAAATCACTTCTTTCGCAACCACGTTGACTGAATGTGTTAAATTGACCATCGATGGCATGTAAGACACTCTCATTTCATCTAAAAGAATGTTCACAGTAAATAATGTCTGTGGATCGGTCTTAGAGTCTCCGTTGATCGCTCTCGACAGCTCTTGTAATGATCTTTTCACTGACTGCTTCAAAGCTTGTTCAACATTTTTGTCGATTGTAGCAACCTGACTGCGCCACTCCCTTTGAACCTCTGTAGAACCTTCTTTGAAGTTACGGAAAGTGCTGCGAAGTGTGTTCAAGATCTTCAAATAGGCTTGCTCAAACTGGGAGAACATGATATTGCGATGCTCTTGCTGTCTCTTTTCAAAGATGTCGCCTTCGTACATCTGATTCTTATCCACTCGTAACAATAAAGCAGTTGAGATCTGTTTTGTGAGCTTATTGATCATGTGCTTGCAGTCTTTGAATTCCTTGACAACTGAATGCACCTCAGCACAATGGCCACAGCAATCACGGACGTACATTTCGATCATGCCTCGATTCTGCCAGGTGAGCTTTGTCATACCTTGACCAATGCGACGATCAAGTTTGCGGATATGGTCAAGAAATAAACGCTTTTCTTCAGCATTCACATCTCTGATAATATCATTATAGGCACGAACGACGAGCATCACGTTCTCTCGCATAACTCGCAACTGTTCTTTCTTATTGCACAAATCATGCGCCACGTAGGGAATTGAGAATTCTCCTTGGAATTTCTCCCAATAAGAAACTTCTGAGAAGAGAGCTAAGAGATCCTCGTCGAAGTTACAGACGATCTCTGAACCGACTTTGTTCGTGTTATCATTGTCAAATCTTCTCAAGAGCGGCTTTTCTAATCGTAATTGTAAGCCGTTGTCCTTCGCTTTATTGTTCAAGTCCTCCAACCACAAATTATATCTTGCAGTCTTGAAATCCTGAATCACAGATGCAAGTGAAGTCATTGCTTCCTTCGACTCATCGAACTCTCGCTCTGACAAAACATATTTTAATCGCTCTAAAGAGGTATACGAATTCTTCACAATGGTGGCAAGGGAATGTGCCCATAATGCCGATCCGGCGAACTGAGGCTCGTGTAATCGCAAAGGAGGATTCATTCTGGCTAATTCAAATTCGCTTCGAATAACTTGGACTTGCTTTAAGAATAAATGGTTAGTTTCTGTCGCCTTTCTCTCGACACAATGAATTACGGTATCACGCTTTGCTAAACGATAAAATGTTTCAACTAAAACAACACCGTCGCTGACTGTGGCATTGTTTTCGAAGGCTCCATTAATGACATTCGTAAACATCACCTCTAAATCTTTAATATCAGACTTAAAATGGTTATAATCGTCATGCCAGCGTGAAATTTTCACATCTAATATATCATAGTCCAATTTACGAACTCTGTCGATATGATATTCGAAAGATTCTTGAATTCCTTTAATCCCATCAATTATTTCTTGAGCCTTTGTGCCACCAAAATGAGGCACAGGCCCTGGTAAACCTTTAGTAATTGCAGACTTTCGTACAAATTGCATTTGACTTTCACAAACTTCGATAAGATCACGACATCGTTGCACGAATGCATCAATTTGAGCAAAAATAGAGGCATCATCGATTTCCCAGGCTTTACCATAACGTTGCTTCTGTCGAGCAATCGCCACAACAGTTTTGTGATACATTTCTTTCCAGGTAATACCGCAATGGATCGCATCTTTTAATCGCTGCATGGCAAACTCTACATCGCCGTCTAAAACTTCCTTAATATTGATGTGTTGACGGAAGCGTCTAATGATCTCGTTTGAAACTTTTCTCAGAATACCCGCTGCATGCTCATTGTCATTATAGAATGATGATAGAGACCAGATCAAACGAATTCGATTCAAAAGATCAGGTAAAATACTGACAATCTTCTCTGGCTCGATGGTTCTCAAAGCTGTGCATTGAGGTCTAATGCTCTCGAGGAATTTTAAGTTATCATTGGATTCCGCAGCTCGACTAACAATCTGCTGGGTTAAGGTTTGAAATGGGCCAATATAATTCGATTTTGCATACTGAAGAACGTCAATAATACGCTTGACCCTATCACCTTCGAGCTGTTTCTGAATGCCCAAAAGATCTTGCGCTCGCACCTTCCAAAACTCGATTTCATCAAGCGGTCCTGACGTCTCTGCGGATCCTGAACTATCATGGTTGTTTACAACATCTTTAATTTGTCGAGTCCAGTGAATCACTATAGACTCCATGATTTGAAGGCGTTCTTTGTCTTGCGCTGCCTCCGAAACACTATTATATTCGAATATTGGGCAATACAGAACTGTTCTGCCACCAGAGAAGTGCACAGTATCAGTTAATGTAGCCATACATCGGTGGTAATGCCCGGCTAACTCGTTATTTCGCGAGATATGCTTCTCAACAAGACCCTTCATAATTCTCTCGAACCCTAGCAAGGACACTCCCTTTCCTCCGATCGATCCGTATTGAACCTCTCTCTTGACATTATCTCTGTTTAGTGCGGTAGCATTTGCTCGAATAAAATAAGCGACAAGGCCACGATCAAGGATGTTTTTCCCGATGTCTTCACAAATGAAGCGAACTTTGCTACTTTCTGCATCTCGCACGATTGAAAGGGTCTTCGGTCCCAAACCAGTAATAAACTCCACAATAACACCATGGCCATCTTCAGGGTTCCATGTATTTTCAATAAAACCAAGTAAACTCAATTTTTCAGTCATCCACGTCAACAGATAATCATAATTCGCATGATACTGCTCATCCGTGAGTTCACCATTTTCAGCTAAATCTTCCATCATTATCAGAAAAGACTGTTCTTAACAAGAAAGCACGGGTTACAGTTTGTTTGTGCTCTATAACAGTAGTAATAATAATGATAATAAAGTCTTTTGATTTGAATTCTTTTGCAGCAGTTTCACAAACAAAAACCCCGAAAACTCACGAAACCTCAAAACTCGATATTTTCTATTAAATTCTCCATTTTTGCGATTTAATGAAAACTCAACATCTATTATTGGTTTATTCTACCGGTAATAATCGGTAACTACCGATAGTGTGTTTAGCGCAGAGTCGTTGATCGGAGTTATGTTACTAGGAATTAACTTTATTATTGGATCTACTATTATCACATCGACTTTGATGTAATAATAATTCTATGAGAAGTCAATAAAATCATCATATTCGACGAAGAAAAGAAATAAAAAATCGATGAAAGATGAGATGAATATTGTGGCTTTTAAACTGTTAATCTTCCTCCGCCGTGATGAGAAACTCTGGGTGATAAGAGGAGATGAAAAGCTTTCTTCGCTTTCGACTGTTCTCTACGAAGTGTTTCAAACTCACTGAAGGAATGCGCAAGTAGTTCGATCGAATCGTGCGGTTCGAGAGAGCAGTGCTGTCAGCGCGCTGTTGTTTGCTTTGATCTGCGAGCTCATACTCTGACAATGCATTGCCATGAGACACGAACTGTCTGAATAGTTGGTAAGAGACCATCATCTTACACAGATGTTGATCAGGAAGGAATCGAGTTAGCTCTTCCAGTATACGAATCACTCGTAGTTCAAGGTCTTTCCCATCAGGATACTGCAAGAGAGAAAACTTTACAAACTTCTCTTCATCTTCGGCCGTCTGTAAGTCGTGCTTCCCCAAGGCTTTGATTCCTCCTTCACTATTCCCCTCCAAGAAGACTCTTTGCACCAAACTTTGCAGATATTCTTTCGTGAAAGGCAGTGATTCGTCTTGATAGATGCTCTCGAGTGAAAGATATCCGTGCTTCAGAAAGCCTAAAAACAGTCCAATATCATGGATCCAAGGACACCACCAGATTGGCATGTTTTCGACATTCCTTCCTAGCGGAGATCTCAAATAATCGACTAGTACTTCCTCGCAATTAACCAATAAAAAGTACATGATATAAAGCATCTGCTGACGTAACACAAACATCTGACACAATCCTTTAGCAGCGAAGTGATGATCAGAGGTTGAAAGCAGAGGATTGGGGACGACGAATTTGTTCTGTGCGTAAGAAAGAACTTTTGTACAGATAATCTTATCACAGAAAGGAAGCCATATTGTTTGATAAAATCTCTCGCAATCAGCTTCTTGTAGTCTTAATCCACTAATTCGCAAGACATCTTTCCAACAGTAAACATGATTTGTCATCTCATCTGAAGGAGGATCAGAGTTGGGCAACATCGCAGTTAGTCCAAAGCATGGTGAATATCGATCCATTAAAAGAGCGATGGCATTGCCGATGTTCTGCAGTGGCGCACCGTGTAGGATCAAAGTAGCACAGAGTCGAATAGATTCAAACTCAGAAATCATCGCGGGGGTGACAGCATCGTCCACTGCTGTGCGTGATATTCCGTTGCCGTTGCACGAATTAGGCTCATTTGATAAAGATTCCTTTGTCTCCTCAGTCGTCTCTGGACTTTTAAGATCATCTTCTCTCTTGACAGTAATCGAATCGTTGACAGAAGCATCATCGCTGGAATTAGCACGATTCGGAGCATCGTACTGTGGTACTTGAAGGGCTAAGAACTGCTCACATTTTCTCATGCCTTGAATTTGCACACGATTAATCAGTGCAATGGTCTCAGGATCGAAAAACACGCGCAAAGTAAGAAATAATGCCGCTTCTCGTTCTGCGGTTGTAGATGCCTGGTCTGTTGGGCCTTTTCCTGGTCCAGTTGAAGAGGCAGCAGCAACTGCCGCAACCGCTGCGGCTGCGTTCTTTTTTGCCTCAGAACTTCTACCACGCTTTCCTTTCTGAGTCTCAATAAACTCGCTATCGGACATTCGTGCCATATCCGACGAAACCAACCAAGTGATTAATCGATTCAAATGTCGAGGGTCCGGCAATCCGATACCGTTATGAGTGCTTCCTGACTTATTGCCTCCACCCATATCATCGTCATCCATCAAATCAAGGTCTTTATCATCGCCATCGTCACCGATATCATCTTCATCTTTCGGTAGATCATCAAGTGCGCTCTTTGAGTCTGCAGTAGGAAGAGCACTTGAAGGGCGTCGGGAAAGGGAGTTTACGCTAGCTGGAGAGCCATGGTTTGCATCAGTCAATCTTTTGGAAACAGACTCCTTCTCTGGCGAAGCAGACACAGAAGCAGCTTCATCGATCTCCATCTTATCACCCTCGACCTCGGCATTTTCTGTCTCTTCTTTACTCTCCGCAACGTCCATGCCAATACTTGCAGCACCATCTTCTTTGCCTTCTCCGTCCTCCTTACCGGCGGCTAATGCATACATATCAGCCAACTCCTTTAACTTCGGTTTAAACATGAGCGTTTCATCCTCTTTTACCACATCGTAACGACCGAAACCGTGTTTAAAGACTCCGATCAATAAATGTTTATCGCACTCCAAGTTCCACCAAGAACACGACCTTGCCCACGTTGGACGAACTGATCCTAATGGCATATGACGCGAAATTTCTTCTGCGGTCAGTGTATTGAACATGACATCAAGATCACTGGAGTCATCGAATGAAAGATCTTTCTCCTTAAAAGCTCTCTCCACAGCAATTCGAATCATTCCAATCAACCGCGATAAAGTATCTAATTTATTCATTGATTTCTTTCCGAGACTTTGAGCCTTTAACTTGGCAATAAATTTGTCGTCTTGTAAAGATGGAGGAATTTCAAAACCTCCTTCACCACGCTTTATTCGGGCATCATTTTCCTTCGCTGCCTGAATCGCTTCGAGGAGAAAAGGGGAATCTGATTTTTGACTATCTTGTTCACTGGCACATAAACCGCACTGCAACACATAGGCACGACAGAAAGACTCAAGATCTTTTGTCTCCATCATAGCTTTGCCCGTTTCTGCTTTGATTCGCTCCCATCGTCCGTAACCATACATATTTAACGATCGCAAGACACGATCTCGTCCATGTGATCCCCATTTTGTTGGATCTGCCTTCAGTTTTAATTCTTCAAGAGCTTTAGCCTTCTTTGCCTCTTCACGCAACTGTCTCTCGCGAGCAGCTGCCTCTTTCTGCAACTGTTTCTGTGTTTGCTTTTGTGCTTTCTCAGGTTTTGGAGCTTTCAATGGCTTTAAAAGTAATTTTAATTGCTCTTCATCGAAAGGCTGCTGGTCCCCATAGACTTTGGTCTGTTTACGAACTCTTTGTTGAGGAAGAATTTCATCTTCATCAGGATCAGCAAGAATTCCGCCAGCTTCTTCCTTTAAACCAATAGCTTTCTTCCAGAAATCTGGATCATTGATATCAACATCTTCCTTCTCATCTGCCGAGACGAAAGAAGCTTTCGAGAAATTTCCTAACGTGGAGGTGATAGAGCCCGCGCCTTCGTTGTAAACCACTTTATGAGTACGCCGCTGCATGATTGCATCAATATCGGCCTCGACAAATTCATTTTGGTCAGTATCATCCTCACGGAACACATCATATGCACCTCGTTTTAACAGCTCATCGATTTCTTTCAGGTTTAACTTGCCAGCATCTGGATTTGACTTCGCAGAAGCACCGGCTCCTTCCTCATCCTGCTCAGCACGAGCGTGGGCGAGCACTGCACGGTCTAATCCTAATTTCATAGAAGCTTGATGGAACATTTCCATTTCTGGAGAGAAAGAAATAAGTCTGCAGTTATTCTAAAAATAAGGGAAAGTCTTACCATATGTCTTTCGAGTAAGCAATCGATAGACCATCACCGCTTTCGTTTGTCCAATTCGATGAGCTCTCGCTTGAGCTTGTAAATCATTTTGAGGATTCCAATCACTATCAAATATAATGACAGTGTCCGCCTACTCGAATGTGTTAACCAACATCGCGATTAATTAGACAAAGCCAACTTACCGCAGTTAAATTCAAACCCAAACCACCAGCCTTGGTTGACAGTAACATAATGAAGCGATTCATAGAAGGTTTGCAAAATCTTTCAACCGCTTCTTTTCGATCGGAAGATTTACTCGAACCGTCTAATCTCTCGAAGGTATAACCTTTATACTTCAAGAAATCCTCTAGCAGATTCAGAACTCGAACCATTTGAGAGAAGATGAGTACTTTATGACCCTGAGATTGAAGTCGAGGTAATAACTTATCAAGTAAAACAAGCTTTCCCGAACATTCGATCAATTTTTTGTAGGTGATTTGACCATCATCTTTCTCTTCTGGAGTTAGTTCGGCTAAGACACGATCTTCTACACCTCGCACTAAGTATGGATGATTGCAACATTTGCGCAGCTCCATCATTACATTCATCAATGACGGTTGATTGCTCGCCTTTAAACCTTTGAACAAATACATTGTGTTACGCTCATAGATCGCTCTATAGAAGCGTTTTTGAACAGCGGTTAGGGCCACTTCCACGATAGTTTCTTCTTTTGGTGGTAGTGATCTCTCGACATCTTCTTTGATTCGTCGCAACAAATAAGGCTTGAGAACCTCATGAAGATTCGCAACCTGCGAAACACTCTTCAAATCACCGAACTTATTCATAAAATCTCTCATGTCAGCGAATCTTTTAGGATCAGCAAAATTTAACAATGACCATAATTCCTACACAACAAAGAAAATGAGGTCATTAGTGGGAAATACATACGGGAGCTAACCTCTGTCTTATTTTGTAATGGAGTTCCCGTCAGAAGAACACGATGATCACTCTCTATCGTTGATAAAGTACTAAACAGCTTTGAACCTGTGTTCTTGAGCTTATGTGCCTCATCGATAATCATAACCTATGAAAGAAATTAGTTTAATAAAGGAGGATAAGGCAGTGCGTGGTCATACCTTCCATGGAATTCTTGTCAAAGTGCGAATTTCCTTCACTGCCACCTCATATGTCGTCAAGAGAATGTGAAATTTACAGATGTTAGCCTTCTTCAAAGACTGCTGTTCCTGCCTCGAAACGTAAGGCTCTTGATAATAAAATTCATTGTTCACAATCGTTTCTCTCGCCGACTGACTCCCATGAAGCAGCAAGCAGTTCATGTCTGGTGACCACGTCGCAATTTCACTCTGCCATTGATCAACAAGAGATAGCGGTGCAATAATTAGGAAAGGTCCACGTATGCTTGTCGTTGGCATATATCTTAATTGATGGAGGAAAGTCACGGTTTGAATGGTCTTTCCCAAGCCCCTAGAGAAGAATCGTTGAGGAGAAAGCACATGGAAACAGTGAGAAGCCATCTTACATTTCATCAGCTAAAATACAGGATCGCTTGTGCCACCAATTCCACAAAAGCCAATTTACACCTTCTAATTGATAATCACGTAATCTCAGTCCTTCATCGACAAACTCTCCCGAGGAATCTGCGGGGAAGAGACTAGACACACCGAATACCGGAGAAACCTCTAACTTCTTGTATTCCTGCAAGGCGGGGTTCGAATTAGAGAATAAAGGAAGCTTTGGAGGTTTCTGTAATTGCCAAAATAACCAAACTTCTTGATAAAAGGATTTAATGTCTTCCCATCGCTCCCAGCTACACTCACTGTAGGGCAAGCCTCTCCACTTGACCAAGTACTTTATTTCGCTGCCCACAGCATTTGACGTCGATGATTCCAATTCATCATCATCTTCCACATTACCCTTGCGTTTACGAGAAGGCTTTTCTTTTAAAACATCTTCAGGTTTTCGAGCCTTAGCGTGTACCGCATCAGCATTATCACAAGAGAGAACACGCTGAACTTCCACTAAATCGGGATGAAAATATTCAATTTCCTCGTCATCAAAGGTCGCTGGAGTAGTGCGATCAAATTCTTCATTCCCTGTATTTTGTTGGCTATTGGCTGGCTCGCCAAGGATGGCAGCTGGGAGAGGAGAGAGCATGAAACGCTTGATCTTCGACTTTCCATTCGGATCAACGTCTTCAATGTCCTGACGACGCTCCCAACTCACATGCAAGTAAGACATATTCTTCCACTTAATATAAAATAGCTCTTCCATCTCTTTCGTTTCTTCGTTTAAACTCACTTTGCGACCCAATATCTTTTCCACAATCAACTCTGACTGAGTGTTATTGGTGAAGCCCACAGTGAGCCCTCCTCCATTGCTGCTGCGATCATCATACTCATCAGAATCAAAGTCTTCCACAAAAGACGTGGCTGAAGCTCCTCTTTTCATGCTGTCTTCTCAGTGAATGTATTGCTCAGAAGGATTTCAGCGGACAAATCTCCTCTAATGACTGCAAAAAACGACAATAATAATGATATAAAACAACTCCTAATCCTCAGAAAATTTCTCGTAATCAATTCCTTCCCTTAAAATTGCAATAATTCAACCAAATGCAAGAGAAGGGAAACCAAAACTAATTCAGCGATAAAAAAAACAAAATAGAAAAATTTAAAAAGATCACGAACTAAAACAATAAAGAATAAAAGAACGACAAAAAATAAAAAAATATTCCACCTAATGATGCCAAGTGTTATGCGGTGAGAATTGTCTTGTCTATTGGGTATTATATTGTTATTCTTTTCTTTCATGTTAACAAACCACCTCAAAACAACAACAACAAAAAACATCACATTTTATTAGATCTTTTTTTCAATTTATTCCTTTAGTTTTCCGAGAAAGATATTGGAAAAAAACAGGAAATTCTTCTAGAACATTGCTTTTGAGAAAATTGAGTTTTTCAATGGAGATTAAAGAGATTCCAGAAATGTGAATTGGGAAATGAACCACATAATAAAAATGTCATTCACACCTTTTGAAAACGAGAAGCTTTCCGCGCATATCGATCAGCGAACGAAATTAAAAGAAATGGATCTACTGAAGAAACCTAAAAAACAGGGTATCGCGCTAGTGAAGGCGAGGCAACTAAAAGCGTTGGAGAGAAGAGGACCTATTACGTTCGAGCAGTATGCGGCCACAACGAGCCCAGAAGATTACGAGAAGATTCTCAATGATAATTTACTTCAGAATTCCTCTGGTCAGATCCAAACCCTCGCAGGCCTGAAAGAAGAGTTTGGCACTATGTTAAAGCTGCAAATCCGCGATGGAAAAATCTTTCCTGTCTTTCCGACTTACAAGCAATACTCCGAGAGCCTTACAAAGGGAGAAATTCAGTTAGGATCCAATTATACTGCTGCTATCGATGGAGCGATGAATAACACAAGTATTATAATGGAGATCCGTGACACGGGAGAGAAGTGGACGGAGGTGATCAAGCCAATAAAAGAAGGTCGGAAAGGTACACGTACAGTCAGACGAGTTTATTATAGAGGGAATCCTGGTCATGTGGCTCCCACGGATGAGCACGGTAATCCAGTGCAATTAGATACGGTGCAAGGGTTTGAAAATGCCTGCTCATTGCAATGCTCTATTTTTGAACAAGCGATCCACAAAAATAAAACAATAGAGCAAGCTAAAGAAGCGGCAAATAATCCAGAAGAAATTGTTAAATATGCAAAGAAGCTTGGTCGCTACGCTAAAGCCAAGAAGAGTATTAAAAGGCGATATCTTGAGGATGCGCGTATACAACAGAATCGGAATGTGGCAGGAGCTAACTACAGCACGAATGTGACCTACTACCTAGGCTGTGCGAACGATGGGCAGGCAATATTGTCAACAGGTAATTTCTATACAAGAACGAGGAAGAAGAAGGGTCGCGTTGATGTAAGCAAAGAAATCCTCGACTTCGTGTTAGAGAGACTGAACGCAGTTGAAGACGTCGCTGGATCAATGGTTGGATTAAATTTATCTGTTGATGAGCCGAAGAAGACTATCTCAGCAATTCTAGGATATTCATCGGGATTGATGGACAAAGCCGAGACCCAAACAGAGCTGAAGCTCGCCCTTACTACGATGAATGAAGGAGTGAACAACCAACAACAAGGAAGAGATTATACATTTAGAATCTTCGGTGATCCTCTCGGAGCATATCAAGATTGGAAGAAAATGAATCATGATATGCTTTCCAAGGTAGATGGTAACAAAATAAACCAAAAAGTTGCAGAATTCCGATATCATCCACTTTCTTCAAGTGATTCAATGGTTACTTTGAAAGGAGACGTATCGAACGTATATTGTGCATTAGTGAATATTCGTTCTCAGCACTATCTATTGAAAGAATCTATCATTACCAATTACACCAAATCTTATACTGCAGAAGTACAGGTTGGTCTCGCCCAAGATTGCTGGATGAAGAAAAATCTAGTTGCAGTGAGCTGTAAAGACTGTTTCCGAAAAATCCCGCAAGAAGATCAGAAGATCCTTCCTCATACTCACAACCATGGAAAACCTATCCCAATACACAAAACGAACTCCAAGGAACAAAAAGATTATGCGTACTAAGGAAAGAAATCCCTTGAGTCATCCGTGCTAGAAACAGTTCAACCAAGGAAGCTGAAATATCTCGGAAAATTTGCAAACAGTGTCATCTATTGCTTGAAAGTTGTCAGTGATTGACAAATGTGATTGTCTGTGAGTGGTTCTTGACACTTTGTTGAGAGCGGAGAAGATTCGATGAAAAAAATTTCTGGCACTAGCTGCAAACCGTTCTGACTGTCCCAGCTCAAGGGACATACACGAATAATCTAGACATTTTTGTTTACTGAAATATCGCTATGCAAGATTAGAAGGTTTGTTACCTTACAATAATAATCTATTTGTAAGTCCAATCAAACTTGGACTGTATATTTAATATTTATAGATGAGTTTGCATTGGCAAATTCTATTTTAATGTATCAAGGGTATTTTAAGCTTGTCTCAGATTTTAGCTACCAAAATAATAATCTTGTTAATAATAAAATTAAACTTGCTTTTTAATCCACTTGCTAGAATGTATTGGGGTGTTGAAGCCCTGTGGGGCCATAAATAAAAATTTCGGATTGGAGTGTTGAAAAACACTACGTGTCTACTGTATCGAGCGAGCTTTTCAATCAAGCGCGCTAAAGGCAAGAAAATGATCAAACCGCAAGAAAGATTATGAGCGACTAAGGGGATGAATTGTTGTGTTCCAAGAAGTGCCGTCTATCGCGTTGGGGAGAGGAAATATATTGAGAAAATGAATGCTTATATTATTAAGTAGGAAAAAGCAACTATGCACAGCTTATTTCATGAAGCGACGGACAAACCGTAAGCATATGATACTGAAAAAAGGAAATAACAAGGGGAAAACAGCAAAACAAAAAGAAAGAAAAAAACACATGTCAGAATTAGTTGTTCTATCTATGTCTAGCAAATGAAGGTGTAGTAGTATACAGAATAAGTCTATCACACTAAACTGAAGGATCACTGATTAGTTCTCTTCGAATGAGACAGGTGTCTCATTGGTAGGAAAGTAAAGATAAACGAGGAAAGAAAAGCAAATAAAAATGACTTCTCAAGAAGGGAAGAGAAGATAAACGTATACACATATCAATGAAAATGATAAAGTAAGAATAATAATAAACACATAAAAATTGAACACATCCACATAAATAATGATAATAAAAAGGTAGAAGAAAGTCGAAGAATCTCTCCTTTATAATTCTCCTTCACTTTCAGTATTATAAAGAAAGTCACTATCATATTGTTTTTCATCTATCGTGGAATGGTTGACTATATTAATAGCTACAGCGAATAACCTCTTTGGTTGCAACAACTCCATTACGACATAATAGTAGTAATAGTATTATTAGTTACACGGCGAATGCGAGAATTACCGGTATCCTACATAATTATTAAAGCTTCTTAGAGCTTTATAAAGAACATTATTAGAGCTCAACCAAAGTCCGAATGGATAGCTTAACAATTCAGCACTGGGACTTCCACCATCACCACACAATCCCACCTTTCCAACGAAGATAGTAATAGTATTTGTTGGAATGTTCGCCGCTCGAATAATACAATTACTATATTCGACAATGTAGAGAATTCCTGAAGATAACTCCATTCATGTTTACAGAAGTGGTTGACCCAATTCTCTGCACTTGAAGAGTCGAGAACGAATATTGCCAGGCATAGTACGTCCCACCAATGTACAAAGTTGATGTCCCTCCATTCCCTACTTTGTGCTAATTATCCCAACACTATTCACCACTCTTACTCGATTTCCTCCACTCTCAGAAAAGTAAACATTTCCCGCACTATCACTGTAAACACCAAACGGACTATCCACCTTTGCTGAGGAAGCAGGACCTCCATTACCACTCCCTCCATTTCTACTTCATCATTTAATTCTTTAATATTAATATTATTAACAATTTTATTGATTTGTGATCGCCGCATTTCTTCGGTCTGGAGGTAAGGTTACCCTTTACTTTACTTTTACTTTTACTTTACTGAATTAACTCGATATATCGAAAGCAGAAGACAAAAGCTAATGATTTGGTGATGAAGATTTGAATGCGAGACAGCGATTTACTTCAACATATGCACTCGATTCCTATATAACTGGCTGATATTTTTTGTGAGTCGAAGATGAGATACTCAATGATGAAGCTATGATAATTTAAGCTCGCACAACAAGCTTGTATTACATTACATTGACGAACGGAGTATTGCATGAACAATGAACAAGAATCAAAGAGTTAATTGAGGAATCTTTAACTTTGAATGCAGTATTTTCAGACTATCTTTCATTTGCCTTTTCATTCGAAAGATTATGTCTTACCAATGTTTTTCGCAGATACTTAAGGCAATTCATTATTTAGATTATTTTGCTTATGAACTGCAGAAACTGAAAGTTGAAAATCCTCTTCTTTACAGTGGAAGGTTTATTTTGTTCTGATTTAATTTATTTAATTTAAATCTTACACATTACGAATCCCTCGAAGCCAAAACATAAGAATAGGAAAGGTTGGTGCTTCAAGAAATGTCTTTTTATTGCTTGTTGAATATTCTGTGTGAGAGTATCGATCTTCTCCTCGAACGCCTGTTTATATTGAACAATGCCCGAAGAGATACAGCGATAAGAGATCTCGATCTTCCTGCAGTTATCAGATAAGATTCCCCGAGCCAAACTTCAAGTCTTAAATAGTTTACCGCAGCTCCAAGTCGTAACTCTTCTTCACTAACACCTGCAGGTAGTTCGTTTAAGGTCAAGTTAACCTTCTCTATTGTCTCGGCATGTAGAGGAAAAGATCGAATTACCTCAAGCAGATGTGGAAATCTTCGATTTTCATTCCCAATCTTCTCTTCAAGCACAGTTGATTCTTGATCCATCGATGTAAACAAGATGTATCCAGTGAGAGCTCGCTGGTCTTAAGATCCGTTCACAGTCCACAATCGGCTTTCTCGAGATTTGTAAATCTCGAGTTTTTCTCTCCTTCCTCAAACCTTTACAATACCGACATACGTACATACACCAACAGTCCCTGCGAAAAGGAGCATTGAAAAGTTTATAACGTAGAAGGAGCTTCTAAGAATTTTTCGTAAGATAATGGGAGATCCTAACTAATGGATGAAGAAAAGAAGTTAAAAAATTTATTATTTAGTTGAACCGTGAGAAAAAGCTTATAGTCGACTCATGTTTTTGCATTTGTAGATATTTAAATGTTGTTTCTACGATTACTGTTTTCGTTCGTGATGAAGTGGGCTCGGATCATCGAGTGAAGCAATTTTTAATAGCGATCATCCCACAGCTCGGTCAACAAATTCCTTTGATCGAACCACCTTCCCAACTACCGTTTGCTTTCTATTCTCAGACGATCAAGCAGCACGGGAATGGAGCAAATAGGAATGCTTGCTAACTCCTAGAAATCATCGTTATTGAAGATAACACGAGTGTATACCTCAAAAGTAAATTGAGTTAACATCTTTTTTTCCCGGACGACGTTTCAAGTTCATCAAGAGGTCTCTGTCTGCAGTCATGACGTAAGGTTTAGATTCTACCCTGCCTATTACTATGAGAGAATTGACGAATTGCTTAAAAATATGCTTAAAAGCATATTTACATTTGAGGTTTGAAAGCAAAATGTTCATCCCATCGTTCATTTATCTCGGTATAAAATATTCTTTCGTTTCTTTTCGGTCGGAGGAATATGATTTTATTGACTTCATATCGAAGGATTGTTACATCAACATCTAAGAGATAATAGATCGAATTGTAAAGTCAATA
>VKHI01000215.1:0-23106 GCA_015145745.1 Poterioochromonas sp. DS
CCCCTTCAGACACCCCTGAACACCCCTGGGTCATCACTCAAGTTTGAGTGAGCACCCCAGGGGTAGCACATTTTGACATTCTGTCCAGCTTCACCATTTTTTCAAGGAAGAGCAAAACTTCAACTTCGAGGAATCCCCGCGTAAACACTACTGAGGCAGTAGTGGTGATTTCAACATATTGCGTAAAATATTAAAATCGTTAGACGAGATGAGATGGTTGATAGTCTATCTGCGAAGAGCGAAATTTTTGAGAATGATATGTTTTGTCTTGAGAAGGAGAAGGAGAAAAAGACTTTCAGAGATGAAAATAAACTTAATGAGGATAACCTTAAGCTGTCAATGAAGGATGGTGATGAAAGGCTGAAAAAATATCGAGATAAAAACAATCAAGAAAGAATTGACTTTTTGGTGAACTGTTATGCTTGACGTCGGGAATCTACCGGTACAGTCACAAGTTTCAGAAAAACCATTTGCATTCTCTTCAGTAACTCCTTGAGCTTGCAGATCTCTTCCAAACTGCAAGATTCCCCCGTCATAACAAGCTTTATTTGATCAATTAAAATCGCTTATTTTGCACTATCTGATCTGAGGCAGTTGTTGGAAATCGCAACACTCTGTAGGGGAGTGTTTATGAAGAAATAGCTTATCTCCTCCTCCATTTTCTTAGAGGATAATTCATCTTATTTGGCTTCTGATGATGGATCACATAAAGAGTGAAGGTGTGATGGGGATCTGATGAAGGAAATAGATGTAGTTTCTTTTACTAGTGGAAGGAATAGATGTTAGTGGGAATTTGCTTGGTTAGCTGTAATAGTTTCGGCACTATGATTTCTTTAATATTAAATTTGTTCTGATCAAACCTTGCATCACTCAATCATTCATCTGTTGCGATAAAACGCACAAAAAAAAGCAGCCGAAAAGTTCTGTCTTTTAATTTTACATCGATTTGGGTTCAAAAAACCCAGTTTCTTGTGAAAGAAAGCCCAGTAGACTATTGCATGTGCTGGGTGGTGGATGGAATTTGAATTTCAGAAAGTTCTTTGACTTCGTTCACTGGGCGAGATGGGAAGGATCTACCTCGTTTCTATGTGTAGTGTGTTACAGCATGAAATCTTTTGAAAGATTTTCTCTCTCTGCTGCACTGGGCCTTTTCTTCTTTCAATTACTGTTTGTGGAAAGGGAAGGGTATCTTTGATGGATCTCTGTTGCGCTGGGTCTTGCGTCACATAGATTGGAGAACCTCTGTGGGAAAGAAGGGACAGGAAAGGAACGACGTTGATCTTCCTCTCTGTTGCACTGTACATCATTATGTGGAGAGGAAACAGAAAGTGTATCTTTGAAGGACAAGTTTCTCTCTCTGCTGCACTGGGCCAAGAGACATGCTCCAAAACAACTGATAGAATTTACATTTTAATCGAATTCATCTCGAGCGATTCCTTTCGTTTTTAATTATCGAGCAAATCTCCTCCCTCGTTCCTTTTTTAACTTGCAAAATGACTGCTACAGTAAAGAGTAATGCTTCCTTCTATTGGAAACAAGTATTTTCCTATGACAATCCAAATGATAAAGACACAATTGTCCAAACTTATGAGGCGAAGGTTACTCGCCACGTCTCCTTCTCATCTGCTTATGAGAAGATTCACACCGAAGCAAAGACTCAAGGCACGACTGTAAGTGTTGGGATGAACTTTGATATCACCGGATTTGATATTCTCGGAGGTGGAATCCATTCTGATTACGAGACTCAAAGCACTATCTCAGTGAGCGATGAAATAAAAAAATCTATTAGCACAACTGAAGATGTCAATACAGAAACTACAGTGACCTGCTATTGGCCAGTTAGTCCTTTGAAGAAGCTTGAAATGTTTCAACTGTGCTTCATTGCTCCCGGGATTTATGAAGACTTTAACGTCTTCTCTACAAGTGATAAAACTCCCATTAACATTCCAATCGAGTATTATGTGACACCAAAACAATATGTCCAAAAGTTTCAAGTTATTTATGGAAATCAACCAAGTCAAATTCCTTCAAATGTTGTTCAAGAGTTTTCACTTCAAGATCCTGACATTAACAGAGGCTATGGCGGTAATTATGTTTGGTTAGAAGCCGTGTGGACGGCTGAGGTGAACCAAGCAGCAACGGCTTTCCAATTTGTCAAGCAAGGTGATGCTGATCCTAACCGTCCCAACGAAGATCTTGCAAGAGGCGCGGGGGGTTCTTATCGTTATTTGATTCCTTTAATCCAGCCTGGCTTTGATAAGAGAATTGTAGAAGTGAAGTTATTTCGCAGCTCTGATGTGATTCGTGATTTCCCTGGTTTTGATGGTCACACAACTGATATCAATGAAGGAAGAAAGGGTGATTATCTCTATTTAGGATGGAAGTTCGCCAAGGTTATTCTTGCTTAATGATATTTTCCATAGCTTGGCACGTGGTGCTAGTATTTCTTTTTCAAAATTCATTTTTCAAAAGTTGCAATATATAATAATGATTGATTTTCTAATAATAAGTGTAGCCTTGTTTAAGTCGAGCATAGATCAACTTAACCAAATTAAGCAATAAAATTTACGAAAACCAGAGTTTCAACAGACAGAGTATTTTCACTTCATTACATCTTTCTCAAGATCTTTCTTTGCATTTTAGAGATATACAAATGGGTTACAGAGTTAAAGTTATATCGCGATATATAGTTACGGATCTGAGAAAAAAAGTGGCAAGCAATGTCAGTCACAGTCACAACAATAGCAGCGACACATTTAAAACCAGGAATAAATCAAGTATAGTAACAACAATGCGGATAAATAATAATGTGATGATAAGTAAAGACTCAAAGATGTGAAAGCGATCTTTATTGAGAGCAGGAGGGAAGTAGTACTGTATTTTACTAGTAGATGTAAATAGATGATCGCGGAAATTTGCTTAGGTTGTTGCAATAGTCATTCGGTACTCTGACCAATATTTGTATCAATCCTTTGAAAGGATCGCCTATAATCAAATGTTTTTCGATATAGGAAAGACAAATACTATACCTCCGCAATTGCATTGCAGTTAAGTTAAAATTGATCTATATCGATGATGCCTAAATAATATGAGTTCTTAGCTCGATAGTATTGTCAAAAAGGCTATTAATAGCAATACAAATACAGGGTATAGATTGCTAAACAAAAGGTAATCTCTAATTACAGAGGGATTTATCCTGTAGTGTGTTGCTTGTGCACCACTTCCTCCTTTAACTGGTCAAAACTGATTGTTAACAGAAACTCTTCTGCCAATAGAATCTCGAAGTCGTACAGCTCCTTCTCTCCTCGCACTGATAATGCTATCTTCGCATCTTCCAGGCTGGACGAGAAGAATTGTTGATAAGCATCGAGGTTATCAAAGGTAAAATCGTAATCACCATGTAATCGACGCAAATAATATTCTGCCTCATCAATGTAATCCAAAAGCAGAGCCACTTGATAAAGGAAGAACGATCGATAGTGAAATCGTCGCCGAAACTCATCAGACGTGAGAAAACTACCTTTCTCCATGCTGATGTTCAAATTCTTCGAATTCAAGAAATTTCCCGTTGGGAATGAGTTTTGAAAACAAGAACTGACTGTTACTTGATCGAAAAATTCGCACCGTTCACTTGTCCTAGCGAAGGAAGGTGATTTGTTGTCATAATTAGTAATCTCTTGGTTATTAATCAAATCACGTTCTTCTTCTTCCTTTCTCGATTTTAATCCTTCTTCCATTAAGATAAAAATCTAAATCAATTCACAGAAATCTTTTATTAACTCTTTAAGATCACAAAATCTTGTGATAGAACCTTATAAACTTCGTTCTTATTGTTGAGAAGTCAAGAACTGAAAAAACTTCGTGAACTTTCAGCGACAGCGAATCTCCCACAAAAACTGAATCTTCAAGGAAAATCGAGTTTTTCTTGATGGAGAAGAAACTTGAAAATAGTGATTTATAGAAAAATAGAGTTTTCAATTAATCCACGTACTTCTTGTTCTTGCGTTGTAGCGAAAAGATTTGAGAACTACAGATAAGAACTTTTATACCTATTAAATACCACAAGAGATGATCATGCAAGAACGATTCTCTTTCAAGCTGCCTATAATGCTCGTTGGTGTGATGTTGGTGACTTTTCCCGCGCTTTTTCAATCGTATTTGATCAAATCATCGATGGTTTCATCGAAACTGAAGCAAGTGACTTCCTCTGCTCCAAAAGGAGTAGTAGGTCCAGTTTATGCTTCCTCTTCACGCGGCGTTGATGATAAGGTGGAGGTTGAAGAGTATTTCAATAACGAAGGCTTCAATCGATGGAATAAAATTTACTCGGAGTCCAACGAAGTCAACAAAGTTCAACTTGATATTCGAACTGGTCATCAACAAACTATTGATAAGGTTTTGAGTTGGCTTAGCTCTGAAAATAACCGTAATAAGATTGCTTGTGATGCTGGTTGTGGTGTTGGATCGCTCGCTATACCTATGGCAGGTTTATTTAAGAAGGTGTATGCTTCTGACATCTCAGGCGCCATGACAAAGGAAGCTGCTGATCGTGCTCGACAGCAAAGTGTGAAGAATATAGAGTTCGAAGTCAGTGATATGGAGAATCTTAAAGGATCATTCGATACCTTAACTTGTATTGACGTCATCATCCATTATCCCACAGATAAGGTATGAATCGACGTCTATTGACTCTCTGAATAAGCTGAACTTATCATTTTATAGATGGCTGGTATAGTACAGAAGCTCGGACAATTATCAAAAGAAAGAATTATTATTTCCTTTGCTCCAAAGAATTTCTTTTACGATATTTTAAAGAAGATTGGTGAACTATTTCCTGGTAAATCCAAAACAACTCGAGCCTATTTACATACTGAAGAAGATGTTCGAAAAGCGTTAGCACAAGCAGGTTTTAAAGTTCGCAGAACCGAAATGACTTCAACTTCATTTTATTTTTCGCGATTATTAGAAGCTGTTCGAGAGTGATGGGCCTCTGAGCTTAAACTATAGACCAAAGCTAGACTTTTTTTGTTCATAATTTTCGTTTAAGAAAAGGTTATTTTAATTTCAATTTCAATTTAAGATGAAAGAGACTTTCTAATCCCAGTTAGGGAATTGTTTAACTTGACTTCTAAGTATCTCCACCCAATCATATCATATCATATAATATGAAATATTATGTCGAAGAATAAAGTTTATTCGCTGAAGTTTGTCGAAGGTTCTGAATACCCTCTTCCAACTGATTTTAAGAAACTTCAATTTAATATTCGTGTTGCCGCCAAAATTATATTATCTGATTATTTTCAGCTATTTGAGGAAAAGTTTGGACTGGTCACAACTGATGAAGATTTTCAGAATTTAAAGAGACTGGAGAAGAGCAATTTCCTATTTGATTTGATTATTAATTATGATATCTTTCTCGGAGAAGTAAAATCGAAGAAACTGAAATTTTACAAGATTGAGGCCCCTCAAGTCTTCACTCAAGCCTCTAAAGGATATGATCCGGATTTTATTCAACTTGCAAAGAAAACATTTTCATCTTATCTAAATACTTACAAGAAAAAGGAGAAGGAGTCTGATTATCATATGTACAGTTTGAATGGCACAATTTACACCCCTTTAGCTTCGATTAATTTTTCTGATTTACCGGATCAACCAGCGATCGTATTCGTGAAGGCTCGTATTTACTCCACGTTTACTTTTGGAGAAGTGGCTTCGCAGGTGAAAATTGCAGGATTCGAGACACCTGATGCGCCTGAGGCAGCTATCGAACATTACCAAAATTCACTGGAAATCCCCCAACTTTATCCCAATGAGGAAATATTTACAGCTTTCAACATGGAGAAGATTATAGACTACATCGCTTTATCTTTGAGCCTCATTAGTAGCGCAATTACTAACTTCTCAGAGGCTAATGGAAGACTGGCCTTCAATCTCTTCTTAGTGATAGTCGCGAATATGGCTCAACTCACTATTGAAGTAGAAGCTGAGACCAAGACTGATCAGATTGTGGACCTTCTGTTAGGAACGGGACCTCTCGACTATCACATCCAGTCCTCTTTCGATCAGCCATCTAAGAGGCAAAAGGTTGAAGTGGAAATAGACCCGATAGCAGAGTTGAGAAGGACAACAATATTCAAGGATACTCCATCCAAAGAAAATATGAGAATTGTGGAAAATGTGGAAATTGTTATTGCGGTCAGTAAGGACGAAAAGGGAAGTTTAATGGGAGGGGAAGAACAAGAAGAAGAGGAGGAAGAGGAGGGAGCAGTCTCTTTGAAGAGTGAAGGTGAGGCAATAAGGACGGATCTGCGGGACGCAGTTGCTTTGAGATCAGGGTTAGGTCAATTAGTGGCGCAAATGTTAGATTGCCTTCGCAGAAAGCGCAAGGCAAGTTCGTTGCCTTCATCTTCCTTCACAAAAATTAAATTTGTGAAAGGAATTCTGTCCTCAAGCCAACAGTCCTTGTTCTTTGTTTTAGTTGAAGGTCAAGAATCAGAATTTCCTACATTGCACTTTGTCGGAAGATTTTCGGTGAAAATCTTTCCGAAGCAAATAGATAGCAGTAGTGGATTAAATTTTGGAGAAACGCGGGATCAATATATTATAGAAAGATATTTAAAGAATCTCTATTTCTTTTTAGCCGAATACACTCCAATCAATCCTAAGTCACAAAAAAAGTAAAATTTCTGTGGTGCGTTATCTTTCGTCATCACATTTGTGGCGAAACCTTTTCGCCGGTCAATCCGATTCCAAGGTCTAACGGGGTTTGTTAAGTAGAAAAGAGAACTCTACCCAGGACTCTCGCCAGCGTCCCCAGATTCGTTTGTGTTACCACTCATTTATTCCTGCTTCATGTTCTTTCCTCATTGTTTTAACCTAACATTGACAGAAATCGTTATCAAATAGTATTTACTCCTCTATATTCTCTCACTAAAGAAAAATCTTGCAATCTCAGGGAATTGCCACAAGGATTGATCAGCTCAACAACCTAACTTTATGGTGAGTACTATGATATACAAAACGAAACGATGAATTATTTACATCCAAAACAACTCGAGCCTATTTACATACTGAAGAAGATTTTCGAGAAGCTTTAGCACAAGCAGGTTTTAAAGTTCGCAGAACCGAAACGATTTCAATTTCATGATTATTTGAAGCTATTCGAGACTTCTTGAACATAAGACCATGGCCTGATTATTTCTAATGGATTAATTTGAATTAAAGCCGTGAATAAAGGTGTGAAGTTGTTTTTGGTTTTTCATAAAAAAAAAAGTGTGGATGGTTCTCGTTCATATATTGTTGTTAACAGTTGTGGGGTAATCTCGCTATCAGTGCGAGTTCTGACGCAACACCACGACTACGAAATAAATTCTTCTTAAATTGATCAAATGAAATCTCTCGATCATGACTTCTTGCTAATGAAGAAGAAGTTGGAGTCGTTGGACCACCATCACTATCAACAGCAGTAATAGAAGAAGTAAAAGAAGGTTGATAAATAGCAGTAGAAAGATTTCTATAAATTTCTTCTAATTTAATTTTTAATTTCATAATTGATAAAAACATTCCTTTACCATCATTACGAAAATATTCTTCTAATAATTTTAACCATTCATCATATAATATAAAACATGATATATTTCTAAAAATATCATCAAAACGACATTTTGTTTCAACTAATGCAGCAATATGATTAACATTATTGACCGTTAACATTGCAGCTTCTAATACAATTGATTTTGGGAAACCTGGGCATAATTGTTCGATAAGATAATATATTTCATTTGGTGTAATCTCTGATGATGGTTGATTATTCAGTGATTTAAAACTTTCCATTAAACAAAAGATTAATGCTTTACGATTATGTATTGATTCTAATATATAGGAATAACCTGTACCTATAATATGATAACAAGATTGTACTTGTTTAAAATAATGAATTGTAAAATCTAAACTATCATCAGGTTTAAATTGATCTAATTGTCTTCTTAAATCTTTTAAAAAGAAATTCAGTTCTGTGCTCTCTAATAAGATAAAATATCAATCAAATAACAATAAAAATCACCTTCATTGAGTTGATCTTACCTAGAAACTCTTCGTCTGATAGCATTTTACTTTCTCAATGTTTTATGAATCGTTTCAACTAAAAAGTGCACGATGGTGGGTGCATACAGTGCATGGAGAACACAAACTTTAGAATAACACAAAGAAACTCAAGAGAAATGTTTGCAAATCAGATCAATCGACCATCTATGAGATACATAGTCAACTTCAATAATACAGATTATGATCCTAATGAACGAGTACCAGAGTTATGGGAGAATGAAACTCTTGATTTCTCGTTAGATAGAGTGGAGTTATCCTTCACCAATGATTCTACTAAAGTTGAAGGAGTTGGGAAACTTTACATTACATCGAAAAGAGTCCTATGGATAAGTCCCACAAAAGCATATGATTTCGATGTGCCCTATATTACTCTACATGCAGTGAGTAAGGATCCTCAGACCTATCCTAAGCCTTGTGTCTACTGTCAAACTGATGTGGAAGAAGATGCATTTGAGGATATTAACGATGATGAGGAAGAAGGAAATGAAGATCAAGCTATAACAGAATTTTTCCTTGCTCCTGAGGAAGATCGAGATCTTCAATCAGTATTTGACGCTCTCTCTCATGCTGCTCTTATCAACCCAGACCCTGAAGACGAGGAGGATAATGGTGATGATGATTTCATTTTTAATGTTGATGAAGTTAGATTAGGTGCGGAACAGGCTCGTGTACTTGATCATTTAGAAAGTGTGTTTCAATTTCCTGATGAAGGTGAATCAAACCAACCAAATAAAAGACAAAAGAATAATGATGAGGGTAATAGCACAAGTGATTCAGGCTCTCATATGGAAACTTAGATCCTCTTAACGGATAATCTTTTTCTTTCTTTCTTTCTCTTTTATTATTTCTTAAATCAAAGTAATTCTAATAATTAAGTCTATGTATGATAAAGAACCTCAACAAGTAATGATTGATTTTTTTTTTCGCACACCCTGCCTCGAATCAGGAAAGCTCTTCAAAGACAATAAGACGAACACTCTACACTCTACACTCTACACTCTACACTCGCGAGGTAAAATTGTAAAATTAAAAAGGATTCACTTCAGTGTTAGTTGCTCAAATATGTCCGCAAAGTTTGCAACAACGAGTGAGCTAGATCATGCCAGGAGAAAGTTTACTTCCTTAAATGAAGTGAATGAGGAAGACTATGAAATTCTTCCGCGTGAAATCGATTCTTTTTTTATATCTCAAAAGGGAAAAGGTTTGGAAGCACTTCCCTCTGCGATCTTTCAAGTAATTCAAACCTTCTTGACTAATCGAGAGTATAGAAATCTAGTCAATACCAATGTGTCAAAATTTCAAATGATTAAATTTGAAACTGTTTGCTATAACCTGAAAGGTCCAGAAGTTTGGTCTCGACAGTTAACTACCATGGATGAACGAAGAGTGGCCCATTTTCTCCACTTCTTAACCAGAAAAGTAAAAGATAAATCAAAGCAGATACGTTTAACCATCATGAAGGAAATTCCCTTATCACTTTTTCTGGCACATGCTCATTTGTTTCATGGTATTCATCGGCTTGAGCTTAAAGGAATCAAAGATCGAAGTGGGAATGATTTTGATTTCAATCTATTTAATAATATTCAAGAAGTTAGTTTAAGTGGATTTCAAGGAATTGAAGCAATTTCTTCAGGATTTGAAGGTGTTCGAAGCTTAGAGATTAATTTTTTCTCTAATTTGGTTTCAATCACTAATATTAATGGAACTAACACTTTAGAGAAGCTTGCGATAAAACACTGTAAAGCTTTTGGAAAATGTGATTTCTTATTAAGCAGTCTTAACCATATTGAAGTTAATTTTTGTCAATCTATACAATTCCATGATTCGTTAAGTGCAGCTCCAATCAGGCGTTTACATATATTCCATACTCAGTTAGATACGAAGACAATACAACAGTTATATCCCATCTTCTCAACATTAAGCTGTTGTTCCCTCGCATCTCACTTACCTGCAGAATTCAGAGACCTTCAATTACTTCAGAATATACCCGAGCTTTATTATCAACAGCTAAAATCAGTTGATGATATACCCTTCCCTCTTTTCTATGGGACAACATTAACTCTTATTGGAGCAAATCTTAGTTTATGGGAGGTTTCAACTCGAATTCATTCTTTTGACTTGATTCAGAGACTAGAAATAGCCTCATGTAAAGGGTTGATTCACCTTCCAATGATGCCAGAACTTAAATCACTTAAGCTAGAAAACACGGATTTACAGATAATTCCTTCTTTAGTAAAGTTAAAGCGATTGCTAATTCGAGATTGTGATGAACTTGTGCAAATTAATGCATTCCAGCCATTATTACAGGAAGCCGTCTTAGAAGGCTGCTCGAAGCTTTCTGACTTGTCCTTTGCCAATCGGCCCATAAAATCTTTGAGAATTCGGACTTTACCTGTTTTGACTGATGTTTCCATGCTTAGTCAAGTGAAGACACTTGAAATAACGCAGTGTGATGGTCTGAAGTCAGTTAATTCACTTTCTGGCAGACTAGGAGTGGAAAATGACCAGAGAACAATTCTATTAAAAAATTTACAAAATGTGGAAGATTATTCTGGATTGCATAATATTTATCAATTAACACTTCTTTATATTGAAACTTTCACTCATTTGGAAGGATTACATGATATTAATCATCTTACTATACAAGAATGTGAAAAGTTTACGACAACGAATGGGATAAGCAGGATTCATTGGTCATTGACTTTACAATCTTGCCCAAAATTAAAGAATGTTGTTGGGATCGCAGGTATACCAGAGATTGCGATTAAATTTTGCTCAAAAATGGTGGATTTTAGCCATTTAAAAGATCATCAAACAATTAGAATCAAAGAAATGACATCGAATCATATTGAAAAAATTAAGAAAAATAAAACTGTTCCAAAAGAAATTTTACAATCAATTCTCTTTGAAGTTGGGTTTGGCTGACACATACTTATTCAAACTAAGAGATTCGTTCTGTTGTCGAGTTAAAATTAGTGTTACCAGAATAAATAAATAGTTAAAAGCAAATTTCATAACAATTTAATTTTTACACATAAGTTCTTCTGAAGAACGTGAGCGATGTAAAATTATGATAAAGTGCATGTAAAGCATAAAGTGCACAGTTGAATAAAGGAACCAACAAAGAAAAATATCAGAAATAAACCAACAAAAACAATGAACCCTTCAAACTACTGGTTCAAGGTATTATTTATCATAGCAAATATTGGAATATTTTGTACAATACTTTGTTTAATTCATCTCTTCTTTTTCCCACGTCCAAAAGGAACAAGAATAGGATTATTACGATTATTACAAATAACATTACTACTTGAAGAGATCTCTAACCTTCCAATTATCTATTCAGGTAATGATGGAGTATGTAAATTTATTGGTTGGTTACGATATTATAGTGGTTTTAGTAATTTATTAGTATTATTTTTTATGAGTTTTTATTATTTTAGTTTTATTGTTATTGAACAACATTCATCATCAATTAATCGATTTATCTCTAAATATGGTACAAAAATAATTTTCCTATTACCATTAATGACTTTATTACCCTTCTCTACTGATAGTTATGGACCACAAGATCAATATTGGTGTACATTACCATTAGGTCATAATAATCGTACAGCTAGTGCATGGTCCATTATTATTTATTTTTTCTGGATTTTTATTATATTATTAATTGTAACCATTTTTTTCGTATATACATTATATAATATTATTACCTATCATATTGATTTATTACAGAAATTAATTCATTCAGTAGGTATATATATTATTACTTCATTAGCTTGTTGGTTACCACGTGTTGTATTAAGAGGTGTACATACTTTCCATTCACAAGATCCATCAGGACCAATATTAGTACAAATAACGATACCTTTATATGTATCAGCGATTGCATATATGTTAATCTACTTCTATGATGTGTTATTCATTGAGAAGGATTGTATACTAGAGAAAGATCCGATTACTGGCACAACAACTGAACGATTGTTACCAAGAGATGATAATGTTGAATCTACCATGCGGGTATCAGATTTATTACATATTTTAGATGCAACAAATGGTAGTAGATCAAGAGGGAAGACTCTCACTAGTTCATGTAGTAATAAAGGAAGAGATTCGAATAGTAGTACAAACAATCCAGTGATTGAAGATAATAATATTAATAATAATCCTAGTAGCCCTGTTAGTAGTCAGAATAATATCACAATAGTTCCCGATGTTTGAAGGTAAAGTAACAGATATCCTTCTTTATTGTGGTCTAGTTTAAGAGTAGTCGTGTATGATGTTATTAGTAATAGGAGATGTATAGATATTTTTTTGGTATTTAATGTAGTCTATAGGAAAGGTCTAATATAATCTCCTAGTAAGTATTTTGTTGTTTTCTTTGTGTATAAATATTAGTATTAGTATTAGTAGATAGGATATATAATATATATAACATCAGTTTAACTCGTGTCTTCCTTATCAAATGAAGATAGATTTCATGTCACATTTATTTTATTTATAATGGTTTTGATTGATACTTTACACAAGATTATTAGGAATGAAAGGAAGAAGGAAAATGGAAATTAAGTAAGATGTATATATGTTGCTTATTATCATTGATATCATCGTGGAAAATCAACTATTCACAGAAACAGAAAATTGTCGGAGGGAAGAAAAGAAGTTTATGTCGTGGTAGTTGTAGTTGAACTACTTTCATCTCTCTATTGTTTTTGTTTTTTTCATTTTCCTTTCATTTTTTTAAGCAAATAATCTTTGAGCAAATGAATGTAAATCATGAACACCTCCTTCACGTTGTGCTGACATTGATCGTACTTCAAATCTTAATTTACCTGAATATAACTCCTCTCTCATCACAGTTAATGATATGGTTCCAAAGTCTTGTAAACCATGTCTAATAGATTGGCATAGATAAGGAATATAACGGTTTAATGGTCCTTTGTCAACAACTGCACCACGTACACCTGATACGACTTGATAGACATTTTCACTGTGATGCACTGCCTCTTTCTTCCCTTCATTCCAGTTATTCGCACGGTAATGCTTTAAACGAAGACCATTTTGATAGAAATACTCTCCTGGACTCTCATCAACACCAGCTAAAAGAGATCCCATCATCACGGCAGAAGCACCGATAGCTAAGGCCTTGATAATACATCCAGTGTTCTTAATACCTCCATCAGCGATGACAGGAACACCATAACCTCGAGCTAATCTTGCGCAAGCATAGATTGCTGATAATTGAGCGCGACCAACAGCTTTTACAACTTGGGTTGTAGCAATTGATCCAACACCCATACCGATACGTAGAGCATCAGCACCTGCATCTAACAGATTCTTTGCTTGACTTAAACGAACAACGTTACCTGCAATCACATCTAAGTCAGGGTATTTGTGCTTGATTAACTTCAAGTATTCGATTTGGAAGTCAGAGTCACCATTCTGAGCATCTAATACAATGACGTTGACTCCAGCTTGATATAAGGCATCGACACGATCGATGTCAATATGCTCTTTATTAGAGGCTGGAATGCCAGCACCGACCAATAATTTACCATTTGCATCCTTAGAAGCTAAAGGATAAGCACTTTGCTTCACAAGATCCGATCGTGTGGTTAATGCTCGCAAGTTTCCGTCCTCATCAACGATAGGTAAGTAACCCTTTTTTGATTCCTAAGAATAGAAGGAGAGAAAAGTATAAGTGGAAAAGTTATGAATAAGAGGGCATGAGACTTACTTTTAAAATTTTATTAGCCTCAGAGATAGTAATTGGATAACGACCAGTGACAAGTTTATCGATTGGAGTCATTAACTCAGAGATCTTAGCAGCACGATTTGCCAGGAAATCAGTGTCACGGTTAGAGATTATTCCAACTAACTTAGAGCCCATCTTTCCATCAATAGTCACAGGAACACCACTGATCTTCTTTTTGCGGCGTAAGTCATCTAAATCACTGACTAAGGCATCAGGAGGAAGGACAGCAGGTTCTAGGATAAAACCATTCTCGAAGCCTTTCACCTTCTTCACCATCTCAACCTGTCGCTCCACACTGCAATTACCGTGAATAAATCCAATACCACCATTTAAGGCCATTCCGATGGCCATTTCATGTTCTGTAACCGTGTCCATAGGAGTGGAGCACAGTGGAGAATTAAGGGTGATTCGTTTAGTGATGTTGGAGGTTAAATCAACCTCATGGACACCGAAGTCAATTGAACCTGGTAGTCCAATAAGATCATCAAAGGTAATACCAAGACATTCTGGATTTCCAAAGATTTCCTGTGCAGAGAAACCATTCACTAATTCACTTTCATCAATCACAATACTATCAGTAGACATCTTTCTTCTCTATGAATCAATCAATTTACAAAAAAATAAAAAAAATATTCCTTCAATAAAGATAATAATCTATCAAAAACAATGCAAATAATGTCAATGAACCAGGTAACAAGCTACTTATCTTGAGTCTGATTCAACTACTTCTCAGTATTTGGGAGACTTTTTGCACTTGCATTGTTTCACTCAAACCAATAACATCCATGTCCGGGATGCCGGTAATAATATACCCGGACATGATGATGAATTTACGCCATTGGGGCGGAAGTTGGTGCTGGCGGATTCTACGGTTTCATATTTAGAGGATTTTTGAAACAGAAATTGTATTGAGTTGCTTTGAAGGTCTTTTTGCTACGACTTTTGCAGATAGGTGTTGAGTAAATATGACAACCTATGATGGACGTAGTGCTAGTTATATTCCTGGAAAAGAAGTTGTGAATAAAGAACCACCAGTATCAAAATATGTGGTAGAAAAGTTATATCGTGTTCATCGTGAAAGAGTTTTGAAAGTTGAACCAACGATTGATTCACATGTGAAAATTCCTGATTTTTTAGTGAATCAAACATGGAAAAAGAATGCAGAAAAGCAAAAGAAAGTAATGATTGCCAAAGAGAATCAAGATATCTATGGTCGGATTGCGAAAGTAGAGAATACAGAAGGAATGATATCAAAAGATAATAAAGTACATGTAAAACGGGTTGAATCAAAATTAGCTTATCTTAGGAAACTAAAAGAACATGGTCGTTTAGTACAAATGATTCGAATACAGAAAGAAAATGAGCTTTTTCTGAAGAGATTAGAGAAGGCGAATCCTCAATATACTCTGAAAAATTGCAAAGATTGGTATCGCCATCATGAAAGATTTAAAGCTGGAAGGTAAGATTTTCTTTTTATTTGTTAACTTTTAAGATTTCTGAATTTCTCTTGAACTATAGACGAAGTGATCCTACGGCCGGACATATCATGCACAATATGAAAGGATTACTTCCAGCAACTCTTCCTCCCATATCAACTTCACTTACCTCGCTGGATCGCAATACATCGATGAGTGCTTCTGGTAAACGGGTTTTGCCTGGATTAGGAGGGTCGCCACGAAATATGTATCCTCACTCCTCCAACTCTATGCTCTCCTCCATCGCCAGTGAGTCGAGATTGGAAGGAAGTGAAGAATCTCCTTTCCAAGATTTACAATCTATGGATTCTAATAGGAAGTCGTTGAAAAAGTCGCATTCAACGAACACCAGTCCTCGAAAGACTGTCGCTGATGACAACAGCTCAATCCGCTCCGGTAGTGTTAGTATGCACGATGTGCCAAAGAAAGGAACAGCACTCGACCAAACCAATACCACTGAAGAATATGAGTACGAATATGAGGAGGATATCCAGTCTGAGAATGGAAGTCATTACACACAAGAATCTAATGAGGATCTGATGCTTTTGTCTTCACGTCCTATGGCGATTCCTTTCGACTCGAAGAACTGTCTGGTACAAGTTTATACCTCTCGATCATATGATGAAAATATTCGAATTCGAGTTATTTCCTCTGGTATCAATTCTCAGAAACTTGCTGAGAGAGTTTTACCTATTGATCGTGCGTATGAGATTGTTAATGCTGGAGGCCAATCATCACAAATTGTTCACTCCACTGACAATGAAGATTTACAATCATTATCAACTATGTTGATTAATATGTTTAAAGAAGCTGATGATGATGGAAGTGGTAAGTATATTTTGTGTTTTTCTGCCGTTTTCGGACTATATCTGACATTGCTCCTTAAAATTAGGCTCTTTAACCTTCGATGAGTTCCAAAAATTAATGGAACAAGTAGAACTAGGTATCTCAGCTCAAGAACTTCGATTCGTCATTTCAGAAGCTGATGAAAATGAAAATGGTGTTGTAGACTATGAAGAGTTCGTTCCATTAGCTGTTGATCTGATTCAATCCTTTAGAGCACGTAATCGTGCAAAAACAATGAATAGTCAAGAAGATGTTCTCGTTGATGATCAAATTTTACAAACAATCTCAGCAAGTGAATTAAAACGTGCAGCAGAAAAATGTCTTGATAAAATTTATGAATTTGATTCAAAACGTTATGGTTTAATACGTGTACCAGACTTAAAACGATGTTTAAATGCTGTATCCGCTATGGTGGGTATCGCAGATAATGAAATATCAATGTTATGTCAGTTATTGCCACGTGATCAATTTGGTCGTATTAAATATAATGCTACACCATCGACTTTTTATGATTGTTTATCAAAAGTTCGTTTTATGACAATGAAAAA
This sequence comes from Poterioochromonas sp. DS, assembly GCA_015145745.1. Classification (NCBI taxonomy): domain Eukaryota; class Synurophyceae; order Ochromonadales; family Ochromonadaceae; genus Poterioochromonas; species Poterioochromonas sp. DS. The sequence goes on from VKHI01000215.1 coordinate 16,728, forward strand.
TGCCATTATTGAATCACAAGGATCTGGATTACAAAAATATTTATTAGATTTATGTAAAGAAGAAGAGAAGAAACTTGCTAATTATAATAATCATCAGCAACCAACATCTAATAAAGAAAAATTTGTACCAACCGGTATTATACCATGCCGTGCATTAATTAATATATTATCAAATTCACCACGTTTATCATTATCACGTTTACAGGTATTAGTGATTATGTCAGAAGCATCAGTATTAGATGGTATGATTAATTATTTCCAGTTTGTGCCAGTTGTTGCAAAAGCCATTGAGATTATGTTTGAACCAAAGGCATTACGTCAACGTGCTGAATTAATTGAAAAAACTGATTTATCACCTGAGGCATTACTTCAAGGAATGTCATCAGAAATGTTTGAACAACGTTTATTAACATTATTTAAATCTTATGATATTGATCATAATGGTACATTAGATCAAAATGAGTTCATCGCATGTTTAGAATCATTAGATTTACAGTTATCCTATGGTGAAATGGTTGCATTAATGGCTGCTGCTGATGTTGCACAACATGGTTTTCTTAAATTTGAAGATTTTGTTGGTTTTTTCACTCATAATCTATTAAATTTAGAACGTGAGAAACATATTCGTTTATTACAAAGTTCTTTACATTCTCATAGTAAGAGAAGTGGGAAATATGCAAGTATGGGAAGTAGTCTTATGCCAGGAGTAAGTGTTGATGATCAAGATACGATTAACTCTGCACTCAATGATGATTTAACGAGTCGTTTATTGTCTTTGTTCCGATTAAATGATCCTAATGGCACAGGATATATCCCATTTGATGACTTTGAGACCATCTTACAAAATCTGTCTATTAATGTTTCCAAATTCTTAATTGATGTCCTTGTCTCGGAATTACATGTCGATGATGATGGTTTAGTGGAATATGAAAAATCATTAAAGACTTGTGCTGAACTCTTTCGTGTAAGTGATCTATCCTCCTCTTTCCTTCGTTCTGCTCGTAATATAAATGCTTTTTTTAATAGATCTATAAAGCAAAAGAAACAGTTATGGAAGAAAATAAATATCGTGAAAAAACTGCTGAAGAAAAAGCAATTAAAATTGCTGAAGCATGTTCTGATGAAATCCATCAAATTGTTCGTTATTTAATGAAGAAATTTAAATATATTAATGAACATCCATCATTATCACCAATCGCTAAATATTTAGAAATACAAGAAGCTATTCGATCACCAAATTCAGGTTTATCACGTAATGAAGCAAATATGATATTAACCAAGTTATTTATCGGGATCAATGATCATCGTATTCATAATGCATTAAAAGCGAATAGTGATGATATTAGTTTATCATCATTACCTTCCATCTCACCAACAAATAGTCTTCATAATAGTAATGGTCCAGCAACGTCAGGTTCACATGGTTTACATCCTTTAAATGTTGCAATGGAATATCAACCAGTGCGTAATAGTATGCATACACCAAAGTTTAGAAATTCTATTAAATCAATCAAATTTCAATTTTCCTCACAAGAGATCTATCAAGCAATCTTTGAAGCAAAGAAAATAACCATTATGAGATCATTACTCCAGGAGATTGATATTGATTCAACTCAACAATCCATATTAACAAAACTACAAGAAGAATTATTACAAAGACAACAAAAGAATGAAATCTCACCTGATGTTACAACTTTACCAGTGAATGTATGTTATACCATCTTAGAAAATTTACATGAATTACGTTTAAATCGTGCACAAATTATGTTTTTAATCTCATTAGCTGATTGTTATGATCGTGAAGGTAAAAATTTAGAAATTTATCGTTTTGCTGAACATGCATCATCTATTATCCAACAATTAAATGATTCAGATGTATTAGAAACACGTGCTGAAGTCATGAATTTAACCGTGATTGATGATCGTAAAACATTCCAAGGCTTACGTGAAAGAGAGTTTATTGATGAATTAACGCAACATATACAACATTTCATTGAGAAAAGAAAGCAAATGATTAAAGAATTACTTCATAGTCATCACACTTATGAGTTTAATCGTTCATCATCGGCAAAAGGTGTTCAACAATTAACCATAAAAGAAAGTAGAGATGAAGATAATAGTGTTCGTGACGAAGATGATGAATATAGTGATGCTGTATCCACTCATCGTATTGATCGTATGATGGAAGGAAATCGTCGTCGTTCCGAATGGGGATTACGTGGAGGTGATAATGATGATGAGGATGATCATAAATCAGCTAATAAAGATGAGAAAACACCTGAACAGATCGCTGAAGAAGAAAATGAAAAGAAATTACAATTCTTATTACGATTAGATGATAATACGATAGGTAAAGAAGAGTTATATGATATTCTGAGAACTTTACCACGAAATAAATATTCGGATCGTGAGATTACGACGATTATTGCTGGTATTCGTATACCTGTTGGTTTAAGACCTTCCTTATCTGCATCAGGATCAGTGTCTTCTGGTGTTGATGAAGATGAGGAATTCAATTCAATTCGTGCATCATTAACGTCAATTGAGGTGGCAGGTGTTGATATTGTGAATTGGCGTGATCTTCTTCAACCGTTAGTTGAGGCGATTCGCTCTTTACAAAGAGAACATATTATTCATCGTCGTGTGTCATTAATTGCTACTTCCATGTCAATGCCACCATCTAATGGTGCTTCGTCACCTGGCTCATTAGGTGATGGAGCAGCGTCAGTGAAGGATAACTCAGAAACCACATCTATTGCGAAACAAAAGTTACAAGAGGAAAGTTTGAAGACATTAAAGTCTTTAGCCGAGAGATTATTAAACTTTGTGAAGATAATAACTACAGGCGATGGAGGGATTGCATTACAATTACCTATTGACTCCAACCATCCTTCAGGTCTTCGAAGAACATCATCACAGATCTTATCAAAGGATGAACTATTAATGAATGCTGATGATTTACATCATACTCAAATTACGACTCTGTATCGCTGTGCTGCATGGATTAATTATGTTACTATTAAAACAACACTTGTTAATCCAGTCGCTGAAAAGGGAGGAAGGAAGTATACTACAACATCAGGTACCACTACACCTCATTTGGTGTCGACACAATCATCAGCCAACCTGTTGGCTGCTGGTGGTATTAGTTCTATGAGCTCGAATAACCTCGCACAGCTCACTCGATCTTCCTCTATGATGCCATCTTCGGCCTCTGGTGCACGACAGAATTCTCCTAATAGAGGAAGTGTTTTATTTGGATCTGGAACAAATCTATTAGATTTAGTCGCACCATTAGGATCTCCAGGACCTCAAAAGACAACAGAAGTTATCAAAGAAAAGAAGATAGCAATGTTTATTCAAATTTTAACCATTGAAGATACAAGATATTATTCAGGATCTAGTTTAATTGCTAATTTTGTAAGTGCTGATTCTTCTTTTAGTGCATGTGAATCATTATCAGTTAAATTACCAACGATTGGTTTAGTTGATCAAGAAGCTGCACAACAATTTGCCGCCAATTTAATTGAAAGAATGTATTTTGAAATTGATGAAAAGGAGAAGAAACCTACTTTAAAGTTAAAGGATATTTAAAAATGAAGGTATCAGCATAATAATATTATAGATAAACCTTGTATTGCATTTTGCATTTTACATGTTGTTTTGTTATTTCTTTGCTCTCTTGAGAGAAGGAAAGAAAGAAAGAAAATATGCTTTGTTTGTTGTGTTATAATTTAATAGTGCTTTGTTTTTTGTTTTCTTTTTTTTTAAGTCTTCTTATTGATTTTCTCTTCTTTTCTTTCTATATCTGTTCTATGTCATTGGTAAAGAAAGAAACTACATACATTCTCTCTCATCAAACAACAACATCTCCAGTAACGAGAGAGATTGAACACCTCACTCACTCTCACTATAAGAGATGGACTGTGTTATTGACTTGAAAGATGTTTGGAGGGAGAACATTACTCAAGAAGCCTTTACGACAACTCGGACAAGAGATTCTGTATTTTCAGTTTGGCAAGAGTCCATTCTTATTGAAATGGATTCAGTTCGGATTAAAACATCCTGTAACTAAGCCAGTGATGACAATCGCCTTGAAGTCAACAATCTTCACTCACTTTTGTGGTGGAGAATCTGCTTTCCAAGCTGATCGTGTTGCAAATTCCCTTCAAAAACAATATAATATTACAACAATTATTGATTATTCTTGTGAGGATACTTTAGATGAACGACAAATGGATGAAAACTATAAAATTAAAATTAAACTACTTGAGAGTTTACGAGGAGTAGATTCAAACCCAATCAAGTTTATGCCTTTAAAATGTACTTCATTATTATCTTTTCATGTACTTGAGCGAATTACTGATTTATTAGCTCAAAATCCATCGTTATTAAATGACATCACTGATCCTAATGCACTGACTCAGCTGCTTACTCCTGAGGAACGAGTATCTTGGGAACTAGGATATGAACGGATTGAAAGGATATGTCATGTAGCAATGAAAGATTGTGAGATCGGACTTCTTTTAGATGCAGAGCAGAGTCATCGTCAGCCTGCAGTAGAGCTACTCTATCGCCTTCTCTCACTACAATTCAACCAAAGAAAGCAAAGCATCTCTACAGCCACTTCTACAACACTTCCTATCCTCTATAATACCTATCAATGCTACCTCACAAGATCTAAACAAGCGATTGAGAGAGATTTCGCATTCAGTAAGAGGAATGATGTCATCTTTGGTGTCAAACTAGTCAGAGGAGCTTACATGAAGTCAGAGTCATCCTTTGCAAATCAATTTAACAAACAATATCCTATTTATACAAAGAAATCTGAGACAGATGACAACTATAATGGGATGATTGACTTCCTCTTCCAACACCTCTCAACCCCGTCAGAGACATCCCCACCACCGATTAGTGCTTTATTCGCAACTCATAATAGAGATTCTATCTCACATGTAATAAAGAAGATGAAAGACATTGGAATTGAGAAGAATGCGAAGAATATTCACTTTGCTCAGATCTTAGGAATGACAGATAACCTGACGATAGGATTAGCTGAGGAAGGATATCCTGTCTCTAAGCTTGTATTATTTGGGGAGTTTGATGAACTTATGCCATGGATGATCCGAAGATTAGAAGAGAATCAAGTAAGTTAAGATATTCTTTTGATGCTTTCGTTTTGATTGTATTGTCTCTGAATATTGTAGGATAGTCTAGGAGGACTTCATGCTGAGGCTGCAGTCATCAGACAAGCATTCTTCATGAAGTTACTCGGTCGAAAGTAATCATGTTAGAGGTAGAAGATAACTTGGCATCTAATATGGCGAGTCGTCACTCAATGTTTCACAATTCTCCGCGAATCGGTATCTATTATCGTAGAAATTTTTGCTTGCTTATGATTTTTTTCGAGTAAGTGTTATTATAATAGATGCGATACGACTCAAGAAAATTCTGTTACGAACACCAACCGAATCAACAACATGAAATATCTTCTCTACCCATCCTCGACCTATAATCTCTCATATATAGACGACTCCTCTGGAGGAAACGCTTTAAAATGCACTTCACTACTCCAAGTTGAAGATTCCTTGTTTCGAATCTTCGAATCTTTTGAATCCTTTTCAGTTTCTTAGGACAATCCTTACCTTGATCATACTACTATCCACTTCATATTCCTATTCTCGATCATCATGACCTTTTTGGGAAGATTGCACACTTATTTTGAAGATTAAGTATGGGTGAGAAATAAGGTTGTTCGTTTGAGTAGTGTGTTGATAGCATGTGGTTTTGCTGAATTCATCTCGAGTGTTTTCGTGATTTATTACTCTGGTGGTAATTATATGGGTGGAATCTATGTGGGAACTATCGCACTTGCTGCAGGATTGACAAGCCTATTCTCAAACAAGAAATCTCTCTTTGGATGTTTTGTATTATTTGCTGGCTTGTTAGCTGTTTCATTCCTCTCTATTTTTCACCAAATTTTCAGTGTAAGTTATGTAAACGGTATTGAAAGTTGCGCATCATCCAGTAGTGGAATGACTACAAGTGGAAGATGCAAACAGAGCTATTTCTATTGCTATGGGAAAAGCCGAGATACAAAGTTCATCGATGCTTCTCAACACTGCGAAAGTAGATACGTCGATACACATGGGAAGAGTGATCTATCCTGCAGTTGTGTTCAGCGTGACACTCTTTCTTGCTACACTTATACCAATGTTCCCTCTTGTCGAAGCTTTACTCACGATCTCCCTAAAGCTTTTATTGCTAGCTTCTCCTTTACAATTATTGTCATGATCTTATCGGCAGCGTTACTTGTGATTTCAATGTTCTCTTATTTTCAGCATGCTTCAGCTGGAAAGGGTTCAAGTTCATTTTCCCG